>JARCZZ010011160.1:0-12897 GCA_030323915.1 Brotogeris chrysoptera | reverse complement strand
TTGTTCCAACAGTTCCATGTCCTTTTGATGTTGAGGACAGCAGAACTGCACACAATACTCCAAGTGAGGTCTCACAGGAGCAGAGCAGAGGGGCAGGATCACCTCCCTCGACCTGCTGGTCACGCTCCTTTTGACACAGCCCAGGATACAAAAATATTTTGCTTTTGTACTGAGAAGCAGCACAATGAGCACTGCACAGGACTATATTTGGGCTCCTATTAGTTCTTTGTGGCAGTGTAACTGCATGACCAAAAGCCACAGAATTCAGTAACAGAAAGCTGCGCTGTCCCGAGTACGTACTTTAAATTAACCTGAAGATCAAGTTCCCACAGTGAAAGCGGTCCTGCTGCAGCTGGAAGGTGCTTGGTTATTAGAAACCCTTTTTTACAGTAGCATCACAACTTGCAAGTTCCCATGCAGTTACACCGAGGATGCACACCTGGCATTGCTAGGACACAAGAGCAGCCGTTCCTTGGTCATGAGGGATGGTATACTTCAAGACCTACTTAGGCGTCTCTTAGAAGTTCCTGGCCCAAAATACTTTGGGCAAAGGGGATACTGTAGATTGTGGAAATCATTCTTCAGTGTCACGACTTATGAGGCTGCGGGCCTTGTCACCACTTCTGATACTATCAGAGAAATACCTTGTGTCAGCCACATCCTCCTGCTCCATCCTCCGCATCCTCAATATCTGCTGTATTTGATTTCCACCAGTAGCCTTGTTTCATGTTTGTTCCGTTCACTATTGACAGTTTCCTCCATTTGGTTAGATGCTGTCTAGACTAACTGTAAGAGAAAGAAATAGCAGACATTCCCCCAGAGATCCAGAAATTGACTTCAGGTTTTCCCCTACCAAAAGGGTCCAGTCAACAAGCTTCAAGACTGAAGTGAACACAAAGTTTTACCCAGGAAATAGTAAAGATCTGACTGCAGACTCCAATGCTTTATTACTACCGCAATTCATTATTACTTGCCAGATTGTCCCAGAGGATTACACAGAAGCCCACCCACATCATCTCAACGTGCAGAATGCCTCCAGAGAGACAAACTTGCTGCTGATCAAGACCTCTGTAAGTCAGAAGTTACATTTAATCTGGTAGCTAAGCAAATCACCCTCTTATCACTGAGGTAAGCAGGTGATTTCAATGGTATTTTAGAGATGGGGTCCAAAGGACAGAAGCATATTCCCTGTAAGGCCTGGGAATAATTGCCAGGTAATAGAAGGCACAGTAGCAACTTAAAAAAACCAGCAAATAGGGTTCTTTCCAGCACAACTTCTCACTTGGTTAACGATCCAGTAGACCAATAGATGCACAACGCTCTCCAAGGCTACATGGTTTTACTTCCAATTATGCTAGATTTTCCAGAGACAGTATGTGCAAGAACAGTAATATGGAGCAGGATTGGTACCATTCTGTAAACCTGAGAAGAATGTGGCAGGTGTCCATCATCTCTGCCCCATTCCTCACGATCTCTCCATGTAACTGGGATGTCCCTTTGGATATGGGCTCATAACTGCACTCCTGCTCATGCCAGAGTTCCTCTTCACTTGAAAAGGTATCAACACCACAAATGCAAACAAACAATATATTTTTATTACTTTGTGGAAGGTATAATTTTAGCATTTTCAGTGCTGAAGGAAGATTATTTCTTCCACTAGCTCAGAATAAGAAAAGTCTCTCTGATATGAAACACACAGAGGAAGAGACTCCTACCCCATCTGAGCTCTGCTGCGGGGTTTATCAGCCACAAATCTGCTCCATGAGGAGACGCAAGGCAAAGAAGGGGCAGGAAGCCCAGCTCTGCTAAAAGGCATGGGGTGGAAGCTCTCCAGCTTCAAGGACACAATCTGCCAGAATAAGGGGGAGTCACAACACCGTAGTGAAGGGAGCGCAATGACTCTGGTTGCTGAGGGTGTACTGGCACAAGCCAGGCTGCATGGAAGACTCATCCAAGATGGAGACAAGAGCGAGCTTGAATACTGAGTGCAAAACCAGCTTGTGCCTTGTGTGAGACCTCAAATGCAATGGGTGGGTCTGACTGTTGGAACATGGCACTGTTACACACTAATGCCAGGGCTCTGTGCCCAGGCTGTTTCTGTCTAACTTTGTCACACTGTTAGCCAGACACTGAGATCACATCAGAGACCAAGTCAGAACTCCAGGTATGAGGTATGAGAAACAAGTTGTGAAAGCCACATGAGGAAAGGTTACATCACTTCCTGGAATGGCACGTAGGCCAAATGTCTATCCCAGTTGACCAGTGAATAAGTTCTGCACTAACCCAATGTGTCAGTAGCAACACTCTTTCAAAGATAACCAAGGTCCAGAATAATTGGATGATGCAACAGAAAGAGCTGGCTAGAGACCAAAGTCTTCTGGAATTTAACCATCCTCATGCTGGCATCAGGACAAGAGACTATTGTGAGGATAGAGAACTTATGAGAACTATGTATCAAACTTGCAACCTATTTTATGAACTAAATATTAAACTTACAAAAATTAAATACCAGATTAATATTGAGGACCAGGAGCATACATACAGTTTTTCTATTAGTGCTTAAAAGGTAGTTCTAGGGTCCACAACCCTTTGTAATGTCACCTCTGCTCAGTGCCAAAACTACTACAAGTCTTACTGAACATGACATTTAAAGGCAACTAGTGTCATCCCTTGATTTTTGCTCGCCACACTGTTGTATGGGAGCTTTAAGATCGCGTTCAGATACGTAATTCTAAGACTGGATGGAAACTTCTATTATTATCATCATATATAATTTAGATACTTTTTTCTTTAGAATAAAAAGACATTCTGAAGAAATGATAAGAAAGCAGTTGAGATCACTGT
Source organism: Brotogeris chrysoptera (assembly GCA_030323915.1). Taxonomy (NCBI): domain Eukaryota; kingdom Metazoa; phylum Chordata; class Aves; order Psittaciformes; family Psittacidae; genus Brotogeris; species Brotogeris chrysoptera. The sequence continues at coordinate 10,053 of JARCZZ010011160.1, read as the reverse complement.
GTCTTATCCCTTTATCACTGATGATTTAACCACCATTAAAATACAAATTCTTACAGCCCCCAGCTTAACAAGGCAGATATAAGGCTATGAGACATCTAACAGAGTCTGCAGGTATGCCTTTGCCCAGATTTCCCTCAGTAATGAGACCACAAACCTAATAACAATAGTGGAGCCAGAGTCAGTTCCTATTTACAACAAGATCAAAGGGCAGAATTTCTTCTACAAGCATATGTGCAAAAACAAGGAGTTAGTAACAAATTGAGTAACCTTGCCAACACAATTCAGGATGACATTTACACAGCTAACGACATCCTAGTAAGTAAAATAAAATATCATCCTCTCCCACTTATACTGGTCTAAGATGTAAGCTGAGCTAAAGCAAGGGCTCTGCCTTCTTTATCTTTCATCTAGCACGGAGAAACACCACACTGGCTGCAGATGGAACAGCAGCGGACTGGGACTGAGGAATACCCATGGGTCAGGTGCAGTGACTATCAGGGGTATGACCAAAATTACCTTCTCACCAGTCTTCCATCAGAGAAAAGCAGGATTAGAGGGCTTCCTCTTCCTGCAGGGCAGTCCAGAGGACAGTAGCCTGGTCCAGATCATCAGCTAAGTTCATGGTGGTAAGGCTGGGAAGTCAACCCACAAGTCAAGGTCAGGTGAAGGTAACCAGAGTCAGACACAGGCCAGCAATCGTGAAACATCTTCACAGCCATAAGGTATGCCTGCGCTCAAGCTATGAAATCAATCCAGAACAAGGCACAGGTATAACTAGCTCAGAGATCAGCTCCCCTACAGGGCAGCTCAAGGAGGAAACAAGAACCCAAACCTGAGCTTACATGGTGCTCCTGGGCCTATGGGCAGAGAGCTTTGGTGAAGGTCCAGGTGAGGCTAGTTCAAGCCATTAAGGCTTGTTAGTGCACCCTGACAGTAGGAACTTAATCTCTGTAAAGGGCAAAGTAGCTGCACAGGGGTAGCTTTTATAAGTCCACCCAGAAATAGATTTCAGTTGCTGGTTACTAGAGCCTTAGTTGCTGCACTGTAGAATTGCACATAGTGCAGTCACTTTTGAGGACTGTAATGTAAATACAGCTACAGAAACAGGAGAGAAGCTAGGTACATTAGAGTTCTGCATCACTGTATTAGCCACAAAGTGGGTTGCTTCATGTAGGATGGTAGAAGAGGCTCTTGTCACTCATAGCTACCACTGGGAAGAGCCTTGCTCCAGAGGGGTGTGCTTAAACTGAACATAATGCTAGGGCTTCATAAAGGTTTTGTCAGCATCCAGACTTTTATTCACTACCAAAATTGTTTCTTGCTTCAGTTTGTTCATTGCTTGGATGATAATCAGCCTAGAGAGAGCCCTGTTTGTGCAAAAGGGATTCAAAACCTTGAAGCTGTAGTCTGACACAAAAGGATCTCCCAGCTGGGATGATCTCAGTGATGGGGGACTGTCCAGTGCAAAATCTTCAGGATAAGATTGCAAATCTTCATAATGAACCTAGTGTAACTGCAAAAATAAGTACTGCCTGCTTCATCTTCACTTATTGCTATCTCTTTTTCCATCAGTAGGCTGGCTGGGCCTTGTTTATTTTTACTGTATGTGGTATTTGCAATCATGCATATGAACTTTTTCCTATTAAGTAATTTGCTTAACATCTGTACATCAGGAGGCTTGTCTACATTGCATCAAATAGGCTTTATTTCATGTCAGTGTCATGTGTGTCATCGAAATGCAGCACATTATGAGACAGGGCAAGCACAAACAACTCTCTAACCCAGTGAGTATCAGGTTTGCAGGCAAATAGTCTGTTCTACCATGAAAAATATTTAATTGTGGAACTCCTCCCTATATGTACCATGTCACAGCAGAATTTGTGCCCGTGTTCTGTAGAACTGGCCCTTTCATATACACTTTATTGAGAGGCAACTACAAACTCAGTCTTGTATTTGAAAACTACGAGTTAAATCACAGCTATCAAGTACATCAGAGACAATATTCCTCATATCAGATTCAGTTCTGCTTATTTCAGGTTTTATGCCGAGGGGTTCAGGCAGCAATTCTTATGATGCTTAAATTCTTAAATCTTTAGATTTAATGAGAAAATATCATTTATTTGGGTTTTTTCTCCTATTTCTAGTTCTTAGATGTACAGAAGAATGAATTTAACTTTCTTAGACAAAAATGAATCTTCACAGGAGTCTACATGCAGGTGAATGTCAAAATGGATAAAAAAATTCTAATAAAACCTTTCAATGTAAATGTTTTAAAATAAACTTACATATAATGATGACCATTTTGCCACACATATTCAAACAATTACATTAGGTAAAAATCATACATGCCTTCTCCTAAGGTTTCACAAAAAGTAGACCTTGAAAAATACTTCAACCCCCCATACAAATGCCACTCCTTTCAACAAATAAAATCTTTGGCTTTGAGTTGAAGAAAGTATTTTATTCTGTCTTAAAATGTATGTCTGAAAGATGGACCGTCATCTGGTTTGACCACAAGGTGGAGATGAATGGGCAACTAGAGTGGGTTTTTATAATCTAGCCTACTGAAGTCACCACAAGACAAGCGCACATTATCCCAACTGCCTCGTCTTGTGCACAGTGAGAAAAAACAATGAGAAAAAAGCATTTTGAAACAGCTGGGAAAGAGGTTAAAAACCATTTCCATTCACTGTGAATTCTAGCGAAACCCATGGGATAGAATGGGAAAAAAGAGACAGTTTTCTCCTCTAGAAGAAACATAGCACCCATTTCTTAGATCCTACTACTAGAATAGCTGAAAAGTAGGGTGGAATGTAAGTAGAAGAACCGTGCAATATAGGTGAGATGTTCCTTCTAAAGTAATTTCTGGTGAAACAGGTCCTCATGACACATTTATCAGCAGAGAAACACAGCTAGGGAGAAAAGGCAGCTGGTAACTGTGCGTAATTCTCACAAATGATATGGATGGCCCACGCTACCAGAAAGAAAGTCCATGCTGAATGTGGATAGCAATGCAAGAAATCTTAGTTACTTCAGCTGTCTGAAGGACAGTTATTTTTAAGGTGGTTACGTGATTTGAGTTCTGAGATCATTATATTTACTCATGAAGACAGTACCTGAGAAAAGACTTGGGGTATCTGTGGGGTGCTGAGCCTGGGCTGAACTGCATGTTGCAAAGTGTTCTCCATTGCCTTTTCTGTTTGTTCTGATCATTCTGGACTTAGAGGTCTATGATTCTCACAGAAATCAAACACTAATAGGTACCAAAAAGCTTCTGTGATTTCAAGGCAGTAACTGTATATGACATTTGGTACACAGTCATTCTATCTTTTGGAGTGTATGAAGGAATCAAGTATTAGCAAAAAAAAAGTTGGGAAACTTCAGCTGGTTTAGATAATGACATAAACAATATGTGTATCCCAATCTACCTTGAAAGCAATCAGAATATTTAATCACAGAAGATTTAATCTGAAGTTGTACTCGGTTTGGGCAGTTATTTGGATCACAACAATCTATTGACAAAGTGATTTTGGGAGAAGAAAAGCTGCTGTACTCCTGCTGCACACTTGCTGACAATAGGAAAACCTCATTAGTAAGCTGCTGTTAGCACTTATCAGGGTAAGCAGTTGCCCTTTATAGGAGGAGAGATACAAATTGCAAATGTCATCACTTGTAATCACCAATCTAGTTCAGAAATTCTGACCTTATTAAAACAAAAGCCATAGTTATTGTAAATAACAGAATTTTGCCGTGTTCTTTTCTTCACCTAAGTGTTCTCAGTATTGCCAAGTTCCCAGATTAAGTGACACTTAGAATTCTTCTGCCACATCTGGAGTCATATGGTTCTCTGCCGAGACTTAGTTCCATAATACCATCTAGAGGAGAGCATGACTCTGTGTCTGTTGTTGCACAATGAAACCACCCCAGCAAGTGCATTTCTTTTGTAGGCATATGATTTGTGGCCAGCAGGTTGAGGCTGTATTTTCCAGCTCATACTGATGTCCTACACCCCCCTCACCTCCCACCATCCCCATAGTCATACGTCACTAACAACTGTAGGCTGGTATTTTCCTGTGTCAGACAGGCCTTGTTTGTTCTTGTGTAGCAAGCAGGGCTGATTCCGAGTCATATATTAGTATCAGAAAAACTGAACTGTTTAGCAAGTCTCCTTGCATGGGAGAAGCCCATTTGTTCTGTTTCCAATATATGCATCCCAGTCATAATATGAGCACTGTATGTATAGAACGTATGTAGCTTTGAAGGTTGAGTGCAATGACAGAAGTGGTTTCTACAATTCACTTATATAAAGTGAAGGTGACAGAATGAGCCAGTAGCAAAGATGGAAGAGAGGTCTTTACCTCCAGCCTATCCTGAAACCCCCAGATCAAGTCTCCTGCCTTCCTCAGAAAGCAGCAAGAGCAGCACCATGAAATCAGGCGATTCCATCCTACACATTAAAAACATTGAGGTTATCAGGCAAAATCAAGGCCTGATGAATAAACTGACCTTTCTGGAATTATACTAGAGGTTCTTTTGGATTTGCACATCTTAGTTAAGCAAACTGTAACTGAATGAACACAACCGTGAAGGGCTAGACTTGGCTAACAACCACCACGCAGCTGCTCACTTACTATGGGCACCCTTGGCAATAGAGAAGGAGAAAATATGAAGAATAGGAATGAGAAAATTCATGGGTCAAGACGAAAACAAAGAAATTGCTTAGTGATTACCCTCATGGGCAAAAGAAACTTGAATTGGGGCAACTTGAAAACATTTAATTAGTGATTTGGGTTGTGGGAAACAAGAAGACATTAAGACAATTTCCTCTTCCCTTTTCTATGGTAAACGTAATTCACAGGTCCTCTACCTTCTCCAATGGCATACAGGGGTTGCAGGGTTAGTCAGTACAAAGCAGTTCCTCTCTGATGCTCTTCCCCTTCACACATTTCCTCTGCTCCATACAGGTCCTCCATGGGCTGAAAGTGAAGTATCTACTCTTGGTGTTATGCAACATCCCCTCCCCTTCTCCTGACCTTGCTGTTTCCTTTGCTGTTTCTTACTCTTTTTGTTTCTAACTTGGTGATTCCTGCCTTTTCTTAAATGTGTTTTCACAGAGGCACCACCAGCTTTGCTGATGGGCTCGGCTGTGTCTACAGTGAGTCTCCTACTCCACTACCAAACCTTGCTACATACACCCAGTACATAAATCTAAGGAAAAATCTCATTGTGGGGAACTCCTCAAATGCTAAATATTTTTCAACTAGATTAGGATTTTCCTTTATTAAATATAAATTGTGTATTTTTTCCTGAAATTAGCAGCGCAGGAGTTGATTAGAGGTAAATGCAGCACAGAAGTAATCTGAATAGTACGGAGTATTTCCAAACCTCCCAAATTTATGGCTGGCAGCCCAATCTGGAGATAAGAATTTCAGTGTGATTTGAGTCACAACATAGATCCTTTGCTAGGAAAGCCCTCTTTCACGGAAAAATATTTTCTTCAGAATATAAGATACGTGCTGCTGGAGTGCAGATAACAGATCCCCTCCTCCATTTCAGGTTCTAGAGACTGCTGAAGCAGTCAGAATCAATGAAGCAGATCTGAAGCAGATCAATACCCTTTGGAAGGAGGCACACAGAAATGAGATAAGGCAAAGCATGGTGCAAGATCCAGAGATTGGATCCTCACTCAGATTTTTCATGACCTTGAAGAAATTTTGAATCTGGTATTATTTTTCAATTTAATCTCCTATCTCTGGTATAGCCATCTTTCTGCCACTGGAAAAATGAAGAGTAGAGCAGGGTAAAAGCCTAAAGGTGACAACCCGTAACTTCCCTTAAGCACCTACAGATTAGGTTCGTCACTGCAACGCAGTTCACTGAAGTGTCTAAGATCGATCCTAGGAGAAGTGAATAGGTATAAATAAAGGGTGTTTTGAACTTCATGTGTATCTTGGTTTTCATCTCACTAGAGGTACTACTAGTACTCATTCTCTGTGGTGAGATAATTCAGCCTCCAGCAGAGTACTTTTCTAAGAAGGCATCTAGTGTTTACCTGAAGGAAATGAGGTATGGAAATCATCACTTTCTACAGTAGTTTGTTCCAAGACTTAGTCATGCTCGCTGTTAAAAATACATGCCTGATTTATAGTTTGAATTGACTGGAGGTAGTTTGGTGAGTGTTGCACACTTTTCACTCCTGCACTTTTCCCCTGCGCACATATTTGCATGTGGTGATCAGATCACATTTTTAACCTCCCTTATTTCCATTGACTTTTTTGTTTATGTACTATTAATAGCTATCTAACCAAAGGATTAGATCTTTGGAAAAGGGATTTCTTGATATGGTTGAGGAAATGAATATGTGCACATAAAGGTAACCTGTCAGTTTATTTCCAAGAAGGTGCTTCAAGTCTTGAGGCAAAATTTCACTGAACGAATGAATTTGTCCCCATTTAGCTTGAAAAGTTTGGCCTTTTCAGGACAAGATAAATCACTGAATGCTCTTGGTCAATTTGATGGTGGTGAACCTAAAAAGAAAAGCTTTCTTTCCCATTTCTAGTCCCACCACTCAACGAGATTAGACAAAGCTGCATTCGATGCTGTTGGGAAACAAGTGTAAAGTACAACCATGTCTTGGTTACAGCTATTTGTCACTAACATTGATGTAGTATCACATAATACATACAATACTGTCTTGGTGCCCTGCTCTGCACACCGTACCTCACTGTGTGCTCCATTCAGCCTCTCTTGTCTCTTCTTTCATCTCAACATCCCATTTCATGCAATGGGATGCCATCTCTCTCGCTCTCATGTCTTCTGCGCTCCAGCAGCACAGAGGAAGGTGAAGGCTCCTATATCCCACCTGGTGGCACTGCAGGAGATTGGAGCTGTCATGTCAGTGGGTCACAGGGGTAGAGGGGAGCAGCCAAGTAGAGGGAGGCAGAGAGAAGAAAGGAATCATCACAGCAACTTCTACACTTGCTTTGGCTGTGGAGGTAAGTGCCTAAGAAAAAGTCACGCAACGCCCATACCCCACCTGTGAGATCAGATCACTTGAACTACAGGAAAGGGTTAGTAAGACTGGAGGAGAAATGTCTGTCCCCTGAGGTTCCACTTATCTCTGTCCAGAGGTTTTAATACAATGCAGATTTAGCATGGATTCCTGATGGCTTTTTCTTTAATGAGGGGACACCCCCCCAAAAAAAAAAATAATTAATTTCAAGCCTTTATGACTGTATTAATAATGTATGAATGTCATGGTGGATCTTAATGCAATTTGTGCAGTTTAAGAATGATCTTGAGCTGTGAGATTCCTGTGTATGTCTCTCTGTGGTCAACTGAATTACACTGAGAAGGCAGGCTATGCTAATAAACCAGAGGAGCTGAGAGAGGTTTCCTCTCTGGTGTCCAAAAGTAAAATGTTGAAAATAATAGTTTTAAATGGCCTTTTTAAAAAATTACTTTAAATTTTGCTAATTCTCTGTGAAAGTATAGCTGTCTTTTTGATGCAGAAAATGACAATGAACCTAGCATGTATTTTTAGTCGGTATTGTGAACTTCCTGCACGTAAATGAACCATGATTGACTGATGTTATCTATAGACAGCAACAAGAGCAATACGCACGCACACATTTAAGGCTAATTATTGTATGCCTTGATCAGACCTTGGGAAGAGTGCAGGTTTTAAAAGTTACAGGAAACATTCTGTCCTGACGACCCTTTGAGTTCTATATCTTTCTCCAAGTGTAATGGGAATTAGTTTTGCACAAAAATCCCTCCTGAACTGCAGCCTATCTTTTGACAGAGGCCTAAAAAACCTGGTCATATACTAGCAAATCCCACCACCATCAGATATTTCAGGCTTGAATCATATGCTTCTCTACTTCCTTCTGTTTTTTCTTTAGGTCATGTTAAATGCAGTCTGAATAAAAAGAGAGAAAAAACCTTGAGTTCTTAGCAGAAAGGAAAAACATAGGATTCAAGCTTGGATAGATGATGATGATTACTACTACTACTACTAGTAGAAATCAGTTTCCATTTCCTTTGATCCCCACAATGCAAGAGCAGAAAGATGCCTTACCTCGCCTCATGCCAACTTCAAGGCAAGAAATGAAAGTAACTTTATTTTGCTGCATAAATGGGCTGCATATATCTTTATCACCAGATATTGCTGAAATAAGAAAGCAAGACTCCATAAAACATTATATAATCATGAACTGTGGAAACTTCAGAACAATGCAGATGCAGTACTGATACAGATATTAAGCTTTGTGTACTGTCATTTAAACCAATACCTATCTCCTGAAGATTAGAAAGTATCTTGCACCTTTCGGTGAATGATCTGATGCTGGATTTTAATTTCTTCACTAGAAATGTCCATTCTAGAAGAATCATCTCTCAGACTTACTGCCGTTTACTAAGCAAAATGAGACAGAAATAGCTGTCTGAACCCCAAGTCAGGCAGAATAATCTTCTGCTTCTGCTTACATGTGTGGCATCTGTTGTAGAAACTGAAATAAATGCCTGTACAGCCCACAAATGTCTCTATACACCAGATTCTTTCCACTAACCTCCACTGATACATGGCAGGGAAGAATTTCCCACAGATTTCTCATGTTTCCTTACTACAGCTACTTGAAATAATAGAGAACATATCAAATATAGCCTTAGTATTCTGTGCAGCCACACTGGGGATGTAAAGACAGAGCGTGACATGCAGGGTAGTGCAGAACTGAGCCAGCAGATTTGCAGGCCACATCATTAGAAGTGCTGCAAATGGTATTGAAATGCAGGACTTCCTCCTTCATATCCTTAGCTTGTCCACCCTCAACTGGGAGATTGCTAGGAAGCATCTCCATAGGAAAAAAGCTTCAGGCTTTCTGTCAAGTGAAGATACCCTGTTCATTCTTCAAGCCAAAGATGTCAGCTTTTTAAGAGAAGTGAAACATCATCTTCCTATTGTTCAAGCAGAGCCTTAACAATTACTTCTTTCTGTGCAATCTTCTGATTGAAGGAAAGAAGGTCTGACTCCAATGTTTTGGACCTCCAGCATAGAGAGGAGCCATAGGAGGTTCCCGCTCCTTTCCTCTAACCAAACATCCGCCTCAGTTCATGCGGTACTCTGAGTCACTTCCTCCCCTGTTTTCAGTCATCCACCCTCAGAGCCCTTCTCCAAGCAAGCCCGGTCTTCTTTGCCCAACCTGGAGCAGCGCTGAAGGGAAGCCTTGCTGGGAGGTAGGCTGGAATGGCATGGAATGTAATGTAACCACAAGGTAATCACAAGGTGAAGCTTGTCGGCACTGCGGCTTGTTCAGGAGCTTGGGGCAGGTGAGCATCGTGTATTTTAGTCATCTTAATGCCGATTTTAAGAGAGCCATTACATTTCATACCAGCAAGGTACTGTGTGCATTCTGCATATGCCAGTGGCCTCAGAACTAGCTTCAAATAAGCTAATACATCATTACATTGCACTGGGTGGAATCATTCATCCCACCGGGTATCAGTTAGTTGCATGCAGTTAGTGCCTCGGCTAGGTGCAGCGCTGTGCTGACTTGACTGTACTACTTCCAGCTTTGAAGCTAGCTCAAAGCCAGCTCAGGGATCTCTGCGCTGTCAGCAACCACACAGCATAGACATAGGCCATGGAAGCTATTGAGAGAGGAGCTTCCCTGCAGGGAAAGGGACTCTGGGAATGTAGGCTTCACCTCAGCCTTACCTACCCTCCAGTAGGAGTTGCGTGAAATAAACCATCTTCTCATCAGGACTTTCAGGTGTGTGGGTGTTTCCAGGAATAAACAACACCCAACCACAGAACAACCAGGAAGCAGCTTTATAAGCATATACTGTGTCACTTCACTGCCACAAAGCTTATAAACTTTTATCTCCATAACCCGCCAACTGCCTTATGCCACTGTACTAGGGGACAAGGGGACCAGCGGGCTGGGAAATGATCACTGAACGGCTGCCCTTCATGGCACGCTGAAAGCAAGAGCTCAGATTATAGAGTCTGCAATTGCAACCATTAAGGCAAATTTGGAACAGACCTGTAAAGCA
>JARCZZ010011158.1:0-40803 GCA_030323915.1 Brotogeris chrysoptera | reverse complement strand
ATGGGGCAGCCACAGCTTCTCTGGGCACCCTGTGCCAGCGCCTCAGCACCCTCACAGGGAAGAATTTCTTCCTAATACCTAGTCTAAATCTACCCTCTGTCGGTTTAAAGCCATAATAGCCAATGTAAATGCTTCAGAGAAAGGAGAAACAACATTCCGTAGAAGGCAATGTTTGAAATAATCTGCCCATGGGGACCTTTGCCCCACTCCCATTTATTCCTATTTGTACAATTTCTCTCTTAAAACCCCATATTATTGCCCACTGCTGATGTAACTCAAACACAGTGAACATAACTCCAAATGTTCTTTTCTTTCAGGTACATTCCTGTCCCTTTTCTGCAAGTCTCTCTGCCTCTGGGATTTTAACGACATTGTGGAACAGCGAGCTCCCCGGGTGATCATGCACAGTGCATTAGAACAACACTATTTCGCTTATCCTTGTACGTGTGCTGCTGTTTGGGTTTATTGACTGTCCCTTTCTTCTCATTTAATGTGAAAAGTGTAAATAGGAGTACTTATATGTACCTTCTTTGTGCCATTCATTATTTTGTTAACTACCATTATGTTGCTTTTTACTCACTTTGTTTAGAAATTAAAATAATTTCAATTCTGGCTACATTCTATTTCTAACTCTCTTAACTTTCCCATCTCTGAAACGTTCCCCTCCTCTCTTTCTGATGTGTCCTTTGGGAACCGGTGAGAGGCAGTGATGCCAGAAGAGAACCTCCTCTTCCTTCCCATCCAAGCATTGGGACACAGTTCCCTGCTACCTTCTCTCCTGATCTGTATCCAGCTCTGTTCTTTGTTTGGTTAGGATTTTGGGGGTAATAGCATAAATTTGCAACCCCCAGTGGAGGACTATGGTGAGCTACCCCTGGCCCTAGCTGGGTTTTCTCTCCAAGAGGTGACAGTTCCTCTGGACTTTACTTGGTTTTCACAACTATCACCCCCTTCCTCCCAGGGAGCCCTTCCAGAGTGTGTTCATGGGGAGATCCTTTTCCCCTGCTCTGGCCTGATCCCTTGGTTTAGGGATGCCCTTGGCAATCCTCGTCTCCCGTGGTCAGGCTTTACTGTCAGGGGCACCTCACCCGCCGTGTGTGGTGAGCAGCCCTGGGGCTGGAGGTGCTGCTGGGTGGGGTATGGAGCCAAGTGACGTTTGCACAGTCCTCACCTTGCTTTTTCGGGTTTTTCTTTCTTGGCTCGTGCTCAGCCCACAGCCCCTTTTTGCCTCCCAGAAATAGCTCTTTCATAAAAGTCTGTCTTTATCAATACCTTTGCAAGTGTCCACACCAATTATATAAGAGATATCTCTTCTTGCCAGGACTTTGATGTCCCAAAAGCTTTCAAACAGATTAAAGGAGCAGGCTTTTTTGGTTTTTCGCACAAACTGGTTGTCTTTGTTCCCCATTCCCCTGCCCGGTGAAGTGCATTCGTCCTTTAGAGCACAATGGGCTAAAACTGAGCACCGCAATTAACCTCACTACCTGACACCAGGTAGTGCGCACAACGTGCCCTGGCACTTATGCCACTCATTTGCTCCAATTCAGCACAATCTGGACCCAGTTAGTGGACAAATCCATTCCCACCGCTGGAGAAGAGGCTGTTTGCTTGCTTGGACTGAAGCCAGTAGTGCGGATGCTGCTCCCCTGGCTTTGCCATGGGGGCACAGCTGCACAGTGAGATGGTGTTAGGGGCTTGCAGCAAGCCTTGGGGAGAGGGGCCGGCTGTTGCAAACAGTGACCTGGGCAGGTTTGCCTTTTTCTGTTACTATCAGACATGTTTCTTGTAATGCTTTCTGCCTTCTGGAAGGGATGAGCAGCCTGGGGAGGGCTGGATGGGAAAACACTGGGTGCTATAAACACGCTGCAATGGCTTACGGTACCGTTAAACCTCAAAATCAGGATAAGGAAAATGCTCTGCCCACCAGCTCAGCTACCCAAGACCCAGCAAAGGCTCGGGAGAGTTAGAGGTGACGCTGAAGCACCGTCCTGCCAGCCAAGCCTCAGCTGCCCCTTCCCTGCTGCACCTAGAGTCCAGCCGCAGTGACCGGAGCTGGGCCAGTTTCCTGCGTGCAGATCGGGAATATGAGAAGGTATTGAGGTTGGTGGCACAGACCTTTCCACAGAGGCCACTGTAGCAGTGGGAAGGGGTCATAAAGGGTTCCTGGGATGCCTTCCCTTAACAAGTGCCCGCTTGTTCATGGGGGGACAATTGGGGATGCCACAGCATGCATCCTATCAGAGGCTCTGCCTGCCAGCCCATTGGGCCAAAGCCAATGGCGCTGGGGTAAGTGATTGCGTCTGTACCCCTGCATGGTGCAGAGTAAGGCAGCCCTGCTGTTGTGTGCTGTGGATTTCAGAGAGAGCCTTCCCCCTGGAGTTTCAGGTTTCCATTTTAGACTGGTGGTGCTGCCTCTCCACCAAGACACAAGGGACAGAGAGGAGTGATGGTCGGGTTCCCAGCTGCACAGCACAGTGCCTCGCTTCCAGCATGCTGATGGAGGGCTTTGTGCAGACAGAAATACTCTCATCTGCATGGTGTAATATCCTGCGCTGGCAGGCTGCTGCTGCTGCAGTGGGAAATTTCATAGCCTCCCGCAAACTTTGCTCCCACCGTAATGGCTTAGGACACATTTTCTAGAAATAATGAAATAACGCAGGATAAAGCAATTTAAGTGGAGTGAGCAATTAAACCTGCATTTATATTTCTTCTACTGCTTTACAAGGCTGTTGCATGGCACAGCCGTTCTGATTGCGTCTGTTAACCTGATACCTTAAAATGAATGGAGAGCTGCTTCACGCAGACGTGTGTCAGCTGCAGATTACCTTTCCTTTGTCATCGACTCCTCTGCTTCCCACAGCTGGTCCTGTCAGTCCTCACTGCCTCGTGCCGCTCATGGTGAGGCTCACCAAGCAGCTGCTCATCATGGGCACCCCATTCTAGATGCCTCTGTAGCCTCCTCAGGGATGATGTGCAAGCCTTAACCTTGCTCTTGCTTTTGAGCCCACAGACAAGCCGGCCACCTTCCCCAGCAGCACCAGCTTGAAGGACCTGCAACAAGCCAAGAGCAGTGTAGGACAAGGGGGCAGGTCCTTCTGCTTGCGGTGAGCCTGGGGACATCTCTCAGCATCACCCTGAGCCTCTCTGAGTGAGTGACTACCCTCATATGGAGTATATTCCCTCTATGGGGAGGGAAGAGCTCTGCTCTGGCGGGAGCAAATGCCAACACCAGCCAGAGCAAAGGCAGCTCTTCACCAGGGTGGCCAAGCCAAAGCATGACAGGACAAGCCTCTAGAAAGAAGGACCCAGCAGGGTTCCTCAGCAACCCAGCGTCGGAACTTGTCCCATCTGCTTGTGATTTGCAAACATTTGGCACCTCAATAATCTCGTGGCCTGCCTGCAGCGCACTGACCAGGACTTCATGTGCCAAGTGATGCAGCGCCTCGTTTGCAGCCCTCTGTAGCCATGTACATAGGAAAGGAAAAGCTGCTGTGAAGAAGGCAAGAGAAGTAACTGCTTTCCAACTTGCTGCCCCGTTGTTTCAGCCTGTGCTCTCTGGGTACCCATTGCTGGGGAGGGATGGTTTACCTCCACACCTTCAAAAGCACCTTGTTTCCTCACCTGTTATGCTTATAGAGTGTACCTCGTTATGTTTACTGCTTGTTCAGAAAGAAATCATTGCTCTGAAGTGTAACCTATCCACTTTGCTTCCGCAGATGCCTGTAACAATAATTAATCATACGTACTAACATGCGGTCAAGAGACTTGTCAAAATTGGAGCTCTCGAGCAGTAAACAGCGCTCACGCAATTAGCAGTCCCTGCTCTGAAAACGCTTGGATTGATTCATTGTTCCTCCCAACACCTAAGAAAGTCAAGGAAGTAATAAATCATGAAAATATAGACAAGGCATTCGGCAAACTATGATGCAGGCACTTCATCAGCTGCCTTTAGCTCCACATCAGTGTGTTACACTGGAGTTGACGCTGGCTGAGCTGGTTTCGTGACAGCTGTAACCAGCCAGCACTCACTAATGCTGCGGTAAACCTGGAAATACTGTGCTCTCTTCTAAGTTAAAAATAAAGGATTTCTTAATTGCTATTAATTCACCTGCTACCGAGCACATGCCATCCCTTAAAATGAAGGCATATGAACTTATAGAGCGCAGACTTTAACCTGTATAGTAGAACTCTCTGCCAAGGCCACAAGACTGGGTAGACCAAAGGGGCAAAGGGTGCAGCTGCATTTGCTGGTCAGGAAAGGGTCATTTCACCCTTCCATGGGCTCAGGACACTGCAGTGTGAGGCACCCAGCTCTCCTGGATCCTGGGTGTGCTTTGTTAAAGCAGCTCCTTTCAACTTGCAAAGAAATCAACGTTTGCTAAAGGAATAAAAGGAAAAAGGACAACAGCGGCAGAAGAGGAACGGCTCTTCCAAACTTTGAAGCTGGTGTTATCTATCAAAAACAACAAAAGGGACTCAATGCTGAGAGATGGAAAGCAACAAAATGTATGAAAGCAAATCACTTCAATAGGGCTTTCAGAAGTGATGGTGACGTCTTGTGCTCCCTATTGGCTTCATTTCTGTTTCTGAGTGAAAAGGGAGAGTGTCCTTTAAAGAACAGGGTTGAATCAGTAGTCTCCACACTGGTGCTATCAACAGCGGTTGTGTTTAGTAATTGCGGTGTTGGTCTAAAAATCATCAGGGACTCACAGCCCACACGTAGAGCTGAAATAGGAAGGAGGTACATGGGGGGGGGGGTTATTTTTTAAAAAAGAAAAAAAAAACCCAGTTTTATTCTTTAAAACTTTGTTATAGATGTAAAAGACAGTTACTTCTCTTGACTCCTCATTGGCTTCACAGCAGCTTTTCCTTTCCTGTGCGCATGGCTGCAGGGGATGGCAAAGTTTTTCACTCCAGACGGTGCTGATATCAGTGGTAGGGCAAAACTGCGCTGAATTTGTGCGAGCCTCTCAGAAGCCCACAGTCCACTGAACCTGGAAACCAACTTACTCCATGAATGTCCCAAGTCTGGTTTCCAAGCCACTCGGGTTGGAACACCGCTAGTGGTAAGCTGCTCCAACTCCCACTCCAAGCACATCTAGCTGGGCTCCTCCAGTTGAGTTTTGAGAATCTCCAAAGAGGGAGAGCTCATCACCCCTCTGGACAACTGTGTGAGAGTGTTTGACCACCCTCAAGGTGTAAAATGCTCCTCCTTGTGGAAGGGAAAGCTTTTTATTACCAAGGGAAGCCACCTGTACTGCCCGGCTGACCCAACTGCTCCAAAACCTCGTGTGCGAGAAGCCACAGCACAACCCTGGAGCTTGCTGTATTTCTTTCTTTTGCTCTGATGTCTCCAATGCAACAATTTCATTTCCTTCAGTTGTCGGAGAGCAGAAAGAAAACCTACTCTGAAGAAACGTGTTGAAAAATGGTGCCGCTGGGATCAGAAGCGCGAGCACTGACCTCAGCAAAATGAGCATCCTCATCTGAGACTGCACCCTAAAACTCATGCAATTTTTCACGATATTTCAGGAGTAGTTGAGGTTATCTCTGTGCTGTGCCCTTTTGTAGCTGAGCTGGAGTAGTCAAGAGGGACACCCACTCTGCTGGACCTTCACTTTGTCTGGCCATGGAAGAGCAGCCTCCTTTCCAGGAGAAACACTCTGATCATGTTTAATGGAAGACTGTGCTCACTATGTCTAAATTCATGATCCACTTGCGCTTTATTTTTGTGACTGTTTTCCAAGGGACATTTCAGCTTTTCCAGTAATTTCATCTTCAAAGTGGAATGACTCCTCAGGTGTGTGCCCTTTTGTCACTGGAGTTTTATCCCTGTAAGAGTCAGATCCTCAGAGTGTTGGTCTATGCCGTATTTTGCAAACCGTGGCAGTCTGATTCAGGTTTAGCTGGGATATGACAGTTCAAATGCAGGAACCTGAGTTATAGCAAGCAAAAAGATTCATTCTTTGGGGAAAAATTTTGCTTTAGAAGCTGTTCAACTGACGGTTGCCTTTGACAAGTAAATACGGTGCACAGCCTGTCCTATTTCCACAAGACAACTAAGAAACTTTGTGTACTGGGACAGTGAAATGCATAGAGCATCCCCTCACTGCATACCTGGAAGAAGCAGAAAAGCTGGGGAGGCAGTTGATCTGCACGGAGGCAGATCAAATCCTGTTGCATGGATAAGTGGAGGGAGAAATATTCTCCAAGGGACAGGCTGGCACCAGAGTGATGAACTGACACAAACAGTCACAGCACAAAGGATGACACATCATGAAATCAGAAGACACCGCTGCACTGATTCATGATGCAGTTTAATAGCCATTACACTCCAAAAGAAGCTGAAGGAGAGGGATGTTCAATGTATCCTCATGGAAGTAAGTGAAGGAAATCAGAAGATGCAAGGACCTGGCAGTGAAAATGCTTCTTAACTAGGAGGTGTAAGTTAAAGAATATGGGGTTCTGAAGAAGACTTGGCTGTCTGGAGCCGCAAGGAAGGGTTTCAATTAATAGAGTTGTGTGAGAAGAAGGCACCACAAAACCCTCAGACTGTACAAAATCTGTGTGTTGACAACACATAACAGAGACAAAGACTGTGCCGTGTGGAAGCTCATCAAGATTAAAAGCCCAGGTAATAAATGCAAGGAATAGAAATTGTTTGTTTAGAAACATGCATTAGAACTAGCTGATATTAATGAAACCTAATAGGATGACATATGACAGGTATGTTGATTAAGTTGTTTATAATCTCGTTAGAAAAGACCAACTTGGCAAAAGGGAAATAAAACTGGCTCACAGTATAACATGGTGGTACTGGCAACTATGAAGTCAGTCAACTGGAATATTTTTTCGTTCACTGGACCTAAGAAGTAAAGCTGGTGGAGTCCCTCCAGATAGTATGCACTTGACACTATTAAAATGAATTAAGCTTTATGGAGTCTTCCCTACAGAGGATGACCACTGCTTAAACACAGATAAAAAATGGTTGCGATATACCCCACACTCAGCATCATGAGGCAGTTTGTTCTGAATGGTATAAAGTGCAGATTACAGTCTGCCAGAATTTCTGCAAGCCCCAGATGACAATTTTCTGACCAAAAGGCTACTTCCAGCAGGAAGTCACCACATCTCTTCTTGATGGACAAGGACTGGTTCAGAGAGTGAGGGCACTGAAGCAGCTCGTGGTATCCGCAGCCATGACTTTGATCACATCCGCTGTGTGAGTGTAAAATAAGGAGATGGAACAAGTCAGATAAGCTCTTTGTTTTTCAAAAAGGGGAATTTCAGAAAGCCAAAACCTAACAAATCAATGGGGAGAAAAAACACTTTAACAGGAAAACATAGATGGTATTTGCAAACTATCTAAGAAAGTTTGCCAGAGAACAGTCCCAGAATCCAGGAATACTCAAAGTGGATAAAAAACCCCAACCCAACATACAAGCCCATTTTTCAGGGTAAGTAAACACAAAATGGGTGAAGATGTATACCAAAAGATGTATACATAAAGATGTATACCAAACTGACCAAAGAAGAAAATTGTGCTAAAAATGATGAGGAAAGCAAACATGCAGAGGGAGTATCAATGGCTTGAAATAGTAATGATAAGAACACAAAATCAAATGGGAATGGGAGATTCATCGACAGTATTACTAAAAAGGTATAAGTTTAAAACAAATCTTTCTGCAGTGGGCAGACAAAACGGCCAGGTGGTAGTGGGACATTACCCACTGCTTGTGACTTCTCAGCCCAGTAGTCCTTAAACAGCACGTTAAATAGCAATTACCAAACGTTATGAATTGGGAACTTTAGATCTGAAAAGCTGAGAAGCTTTTTAAACTGTTAATAATGAATTTTCAGACACTTTAGGACATGAGAGAAATCTCAGTAGTCCATAGAAAGCTGAAACTGTGCCAATGATGTTATAAAAAGGGAAATAGGATGGTCAAAGTGAGAGTGTTAGCTTGACTTTGATCCTTGGAAAAAAGCAGTGATGGGACTGACTGTACAAGGCTGAAGTAATAAAGAATTAAAAGGGGCTAATAAAATTAAATGCTAATCAAGGTGGCTTTAAGTAAAATGGCTCTTCTTAAACTAATTTGATATCTTCCTATGAGATTACAAGTTTGGATGACAAATGAAATAGTGTTAAGGTAATAGACTTCTGTAAGGCACATGACTTGGCACCGTTGCTTAATATTTTGCGGAGGAAAAGGGAACAATATAATTTCAACACGGCACGTTAAATGAATTAAAAATCACCTAACCAATGTAATTAAGCAAGGAATTATCTTTAAGAGGCTATACGTTTTGTAGGGTCCTCCAGGTAGTGGTTTCTGTCCTGACATGATTTAACTGCTAGATCTTGACCAGGAAACCTGCCCCTTCCCTCTGCAAAAAAAAAGGTGCTATGGAAACTTTTTACAGATGAATCAAGCGCTGGACCACAGTGAATACCTCATACGAGGGCTCACAGGTACGCTCTGATCTATATATGTTTGTATTTTAGAAAATGAGGTACAGCAAATTGGTCTACATTTCAGTATGGCCACTTATGAAGTCATATCACTAAACGCAAAGACATGGGCCAGAGCCACTTTGCCTCAGGGAGAAGAGCTCTAAGAACAGGACTTGGAGATGGGTCTGTTTGGCAGAAAGTGCCTGGTGTGCTCAGCTGGTGCCATGGTCAGAAGAGCAAATGCAGCAGTTGAGTGGACAAAACTGGCAGAAAGAGGTTACATGTCCTCTGTATTTGGCATCCCTACAGCTAAGATTTGAAAACTTCCCAGTTCATACATCGCTGGCTCTAGCATGATTTTGAGAAGTTGGAATCAACACCAGAAAGACCTGTGGAAATGGGAAAAGAACTGGAAAATTTGCTCTAAGAGGTGAAAATCTGGGGAGCTCACTGTCTTGCTATTGAAAGAAGACGTTCATTAGATGAGGTATTACAGAAAAAATTCTTCCCTGTGAGTGTGGTCATGCACTGGAACAGGTTGCCCAGAGGAGCTGTGGCTGCCCCAACAACAGTGTTCAAAGCCAGGCTAGACAGAGCTTTGAACAGCCTGGTCTAACTGCAGGTGTTCCTGCCCATGGAAGAGGGGTTGGAACTGGATGGTCTTTAAGGTCCCTTCCAACCCAAACCACTGTGTGATTCTCTGATTTCACCATGACCTTTATGTAACCGCAGGGTGCATAATGTGAAAGCTGCACAGAGGCACATTCCTATCTAAAAGGACATCATCTTAAAAATACGTATACGTGTATTCGTACGTATGTACATGGTGTTTTCTTCATAAAGAAGGGAGTAATTAGCCACAAAAACACCCTTCAAATGACTGAGCAGATTCTTTGCAACTGACAATTTTAAAATCAAGATCTGATGTGTATCTTCAGACAAAAATTAATTATGGGGGTCCCATTCGTCAAAAAACAAACAAACACACACGCACCTATGTGAACTCTTTCAGCTTAACTGACTGGGCTTTGGATCAGGCTCTGCCTTAATTAGGAGGAATGCTGCACAAGGACCCTTGGCCAGGGTGCTTCCCCCCTGTCGCCTCGCTGGGACTCTGCAAACCACTGGAACTAAGGAGAACGCTCCTTTACCCAGACATGTCATTTCACACCCTGGCAGGCAATTAAAATGCAAATTATAAATGTTAATTAGAACTGTTTCAACATCTATTCTAATGCACAAGATGGGAATTCTGCACAGTGCACAGAGAAAGATGCATTGTTCCTCAGGCAAAACCCTCCCGCCACTCTCGCTCTGGAGTGAGCAGAAATAGCTGCTACTTTGCTAAAAACCTGACTACAGAAAAAGAGGAAAGAAAATAAGGTGCCAGTGTCTGATCCTGGTCTCAAATGGTGGGATAAATTCACTGAAGCCAAAGCAGTCATGGTAGGCTGTTGATTTAGCGTGATCAAAATCAAGCCCTGTATAAACACACTGAAAGCAGGAGCGAAAAGGTACTCGCCGCACAAGGAAATGTCTATGTTACACCAGTTTTGCTATTGCGCCCTTTTCTTTATTAAATCACAGCCGATTTACTTGTAGTGATAGAGCCAGGCACTAGCTAACCACTGCCCAGCCTAAAGATTCAAATGCATTGGACGGCAGCCTGGGGCTAACCTTGTTCCAATGGGGATTCAGGAGGGGAGGAGGAGGCTGTGCCACAGCACTCAGCCTCTGTAGCTCTGTATACACAGTACCAGAACTGGTTTTTTATAACAACAGCAGCTCTACAAATGAATGCCAGAAGGTCTCCTGTCCATGCTGAATATACGATTGCTCCACCACACCTCTTCCCTATACACCCTGATGCTTAAGACAACTTTCTTCGCCTTCCTACTTAAAATCTATCTACACCAAAGATGAAATCTGGATGCTCCCAGAGCTGTCATGAGGTTATTTTTACAGCTACTTGAGCAGCATGTTATACCTGCTTATTTGAAGATGATGATATTTGTATTGTTGCTAAGAACTCATGCCAAGCATAATTTTGGGGCGCTGTGAAGATATCATATTTGCATGCTTTAAGTATTGATATAATACAAAATTCTCCTTATGAGTCTTTTCGCAGCATAATAATACTCATCCATTGCATGGCAGCCTTTAGCATAGAAAAACACAAAACCAGAATAAAATTATTTTTTAGGAAACAGATTTTTTTTTAAAACCTGGGTTTAATTTTCCCCTATTTGAAGCATCTCTTAATACTCATGACCTGCTGCATATCATCCAGATAAAACCAGTAATTGCACAGAGATACAGGCATTTCACACAGTAATGCCTTAATCAAATGACTGTATTCTGAAGAAGTTCTACTTTTTTTTTTCCTGAAGCACACTTTATTTCTGCCCTTTCAGGCTTTGTGCCAGTTGCCAGTATAGAAGATGGCCCATATGAATCTCTTCTTCCTTTCCTTTCTCTTCTGTCCCTTTTCCTAGCTTTAGCCCTCATTCTGCCCTTCCCTACTCCTCCATTCTTTGAGCACACTCTGTTCCCAGTCTTGCAGGCTCCACACCAAGCCCTAGGAAAGAAATAACTGGTACAGAGTCTACAAACCTCGTCTCCCACTCCTCTGACTGTTTTCCATCTTTCATTTCCCTTGTCCTGCCTCCTCATGCCTCGAGCAAACAGCTTCTGTGCTCTTCTACTCTTCTCCAAAACAGCTCCAGCAAAGCTGCTCCTTCCCATAAGCCAACCCCTGTTCCTTGGCAATAGCAGCAGGCTGGCCTCAGGGCAAGGGATTTGAAGAGGCCAAGTAGCTCAGGTGGGCTTGGGGATGTGCTAATGAGCAGCACATGTTTCTGGTGAGCATCCATATTTACTGGGGCTTTGAAGTGAGAAAAACCTGAAAGGAATGATGGGGGGAGAAGAAAATTTAGGGACAGACACTGCCTTGTTCTATGGTCTGCTTCAACCTGACGGTCACTTTCTGTGTGGTGATGGGTATTTGCATTGTATATCAATTCCCCAGAACCATCACGGTGCTTGGCTGGTGTGAGCTTCCTTGCAGTGCACCCCTAAGTCAGAGGTGCCGTATGTGAGTGGCTGGCTGCTCGGCTGAGGGATGCAGCAATGGGCAAAACTTGGCTGCGCAGCTGGGGAAACAGGATGGGTCCAGCAGGTCGGTGGGCGTCCTGGCAGTGACATGAGCCTCCTGTGCAGCAGCAGATCTGTTGGTGTCTTCAGTCTCATTCAATGAGCTTGTTCTGCTCTGGAGTGAAGGAAATGAAACTTAAAACAATGTTAGAACACTGCGGAAGGACCCATTTTCCTCCAGCCTTAGGAAGCCCTTTGTCTCCAGCTCAGAAGAGGCGAATAAGCAGTCACAGAGACTGCTGGTTTGGGGGCAGAGCAGCAGGGAAGCACCAAGGCAGGTCTGACAATGCAGGTTGTTGAGTTAACCCCCTGGGGATCCATGCCTGCTGCTCTCCAGGCTTTGCTAGAAAGGCTGCTGAAGGCAGACATCCCCCCTGACTATGGGGCGCGCTTGGCCTCCTTCGCGCCTCACAGGATGCCCGGCAGCATTAATCGTGATCAGCCCCGTCAGATTCTTGATGGCCACCCAACCGCTAAGCCAAGTGCGAGGGCTGAGCTGCGGTTGGGAGGCCATGCCCTGGCTCTGGTGTGTCAGGGTCAGTGCATCTCTTCCCAACAACCGGCAGCAGGACCCTTAGGGAGGGAGGTGAGAGACCTTGCCTAAGGGCTTTCCTCCACCCAGCCCAGAAGGGGCATGTCTGGAGGCAGCAGCCAGCAATAGGCTGTCACCTGCTGCTGCATTTCGGTGGCAGCAGATGCTGCCTCGCAGGGAGTGCTGGCAGAGACCCGTGCTGCCAAAATCCCTCCCTTTGCTCCCCCTTCCCAAGTTTCCAAACCAGCAGTCCATGTGCCTGTGCTGCCTGCCCCCAGGGTTAGCAGGGCAAAATGCCTGTCCTGCTCGAGCAGAGGCAGGATCGCTGTCCTCCGCTTGGAAATTACATTTCTGAGCTTCGCATTGATGCTTTTATTTTCATAACCACCTCAGCTTTGCTGCGGTGTTTACATACAGCAGCAGGAGACCATTACTCCGGGATAATGCTCAATCCCACTGACATTATCCGCCTCACAGCGGAAACGCAGGATCTCTGCCAGCCCTTCGTAGCTGAGTGACTGACCCTTGGTTAGGTGGAGCGGCTGCAAAACAAATAAGCCCTCTTCTATGACAAAGTTTATCCATCCATCGGTTTGCAATTTTAATATGAAAAATTACCTTGGTCATTTCAAAACACTGGAGTTGAAATTCAGTTTGTTTTGGGTTTGGCTTGGTTTTGAGGTTGGAGAAATAGTTGGTAAGAACTCGCTAAAAAAAAAACCCAGCGTGATTTGATTTGTTTGTACAGCAAAAAGATTGTTCTTCAATCCCTTCGGAGTTGTTGGATTTGATACTCCTGCCAGTCGAGCTGATGAAAAACCCCCTGTCAGGATGCGTCAGGAAACCAAGAGACATCCATCCCCTTGCCACATCGCCTCTCCTGATGATGGTGGGTATTCTGAACATGGTAGGGCAAGGGACGCAACTCCTGCATCCTTTTGTGACACACACTCGCTGTGCTCTGGGCCAGAAAGCAGCTCAGGGACGGCATTCTGTATTTGATACAAAATTAGACCCAATTGTCAAACAGGAGGTACTTTTTTGGGAATAAACAAAACAAGCTACCAAACCCCGCGGCAACACTACCGGATAATCACTTGCGTAGTTTATTTTTTCCTCCTCGCTTACATCAGTGCAGTGAAATCCACTATTTCAAAAATAATTAATGTTGTATTTGTGTTTTAATCATAGGTATTCCAAATAGCAATTATTTCTTTAACTGGTATGAATGATTAATTCAGCACATGAACTGGATGAAATACTTGCAGAAGCTAAATTAGGAATGACTGGGGAGGGGGAAAAAGGTTGCCATTACAGCACAGAGCAGCGTGAGGCTCCACGCCAGTTACAAGGGTAAAATTAAACAAAGATGGGCCAACTGGATCATAAGCGGGGCAAAGCCGACCCCCTCTTGGGCTCAGGTCAGTTGCGGAAGCATGGTTACCTATTGCTGTTTGAGAAGTCCTTCACCACTGGAGAGATCCCTGTGGGGCTAGCTGGGGTTAACACACGACCTGCCAGGGTGGCCAGGTGGCAGCAGCTAAATCGTGCCTGCGTTTATGCAACTGAACCAGGACCAGCTCATTTTAGTCACTTGCTATATATGTACGTGTATTCTTAAACCCTACTGTTTTCTATTAATTGAACTAGGATTTTTTTGTATTGATTTAGCATGGGAGAACATCCTTTAATACCAGCAATTTCAGTCTCCTCTGTTAATCAAATACCTAAGCAGCAATTTCAGCGGCTTACAGCCAGTCATCAGTTTCAGAAAAGAAAATAAAAGTGTAAGAAGCATTTTTTATGTTATTATTTCAAGTATGTTAAACTCCAAATGTATTTCTCTTAGAGCACAATAATCTCGGAAGCTAAAGGAGAAACAATACAGAACATCCAACCGGAAACCTCCCCAGCGCTTTTTACTCAAAATATTCAAAATATCTCCTGAAAAGCTCCAAATGCAAAGGAACATTTTCTCAGAAAAAAAACCATGCAGTAAAGTGCTCTGGACTCAGAATCTTTCAGATTCGTTGCAGTGGTTCACACTTTCACTAGAAGTAACAAGAAATACAAGATTACGTTCTACCACCCTTTCCCATTCCAAAGACTTCCCTTGAGATATATATGTATGTGTGTGTGCGCACGTGTGTTTGTACACCCATAACTTGCTCTTTTTCTTTGTTTATTAATTTTTATTGACTTATATTTGTATGTTACTTGGGAGAAGGGAAGTTACCGAATCAGTTCAGCTGGTGAGGACCGGGTTCTTCGGTGTACCGATGAAAACTAATTCAGGAGCCAGGCAGTGAAACATTTATGTAACAGTTCTTCAGAGCAGGTATGTGTTTAATCGTTGATATAATCTTAGGAAGCAGGCTCTGACGATCATACTATGCTTTAATTCTCACAAGAGTTCAACAGCCAAACAAAAAGCTTTTCATTTTCTCATCGGGATTGAAGTACCTCACAAGATATTAAACCAGAGTATTTCTAGAATTGGAAATCCAACCAGAGGTTTTACTTGCAGTTTACTGTTTGTTTGCTGTAAAAATATGTATGTAGTATCCTTCAAAAATAAACCTCATGGATAGCACTGGGAATATTTCTCTGCAATTAAGAAGGCAATGTTTATTGGTAAAATAGCTTATTTTCTAAACTGTGCTGATGGATGTAGAAGAATAGGTTTAACAAGGAAAGGTGTGGTGTCCACGCACAGTTGGCATCTGCTTAGGTTTCAATGGCTGGTCCCTATGAACGCGTTCTTTGACAATGCACATATGGCACTGCAAGTAGAGGAAAATGATGCGCGAAGAAATAGGATGATTTTTTTTGAATAACGAAGGCTAATGTATTAAAAGTAATCTGGAAAATGAGAATTGAGGAAATTCAATAATACGTCTTGTAAACCTTTTTACTGAAGTTAGGAGTGTGTCATTAATAAAATGCATAAAATTAAATGAACTACTTTTGGAGACGTCTTAGGAAGCATTATTTTGACAATGTTAATTGTTGTCTTTTTCTTTTTTTGATAAAAGGATTATGCAAAATTAATTCTCTCACTATGTAGATTTAATCCACAACACAAGACCACTGTCAGAATTTAGAAGTATTTTGAGTTTTCTAATGAAGAGATACAAAAAAAGCTATAGTTAAATAATTTATTAGTTTGAAATCTGAAATTATAAATCAGTTACTGTCTTTATCTGGATTTTTCTGCTTTTTACTGAATCCTACTGTATGAATGCCCGGAGAAAATCATTATAGGATATTTTTGAAGTCAAAGTTTTATCATAGTATTCCAAAATGTTGAATAACTCCTCTTCAGTTAGGTCAATGTTGTAGTCATGAAGAACCTGAAAACGACAGTCAATTTCAGTGCTTTGGGTGAGCAAGAAGTAAAAACATTTGTTTATCTTGCTAACACTTCATTACAAAGTATCTTGATGGCTCAGCTCCACTCTGTCTCAGGTTTCTCAGAGTTAGAAAATCAAACCTTCCTTCATCATCCCTTACCCTTCCTGTGTCAATCCTGGCTCCCTCGGATGTGTGTCTGAAAACCTGCCTACACAGGGGTTTTGTCCGCTAGCCCAATTAGCACTTGTCTGAGGACACACTGGGAAATGTGTAGCACCCATATGCATAGAAGCTAATTTACAGAAAGCACATATTTAAAAGGCATCCGCTGCTATCTGGAGATGAGATGAAGAGGTGGAATCTTTCTTTCTGTCCTTCTTGGGTGATCTGAAGCCTTTGCATCCAGAGAAACAGTATCCCTCAAACTGGACAAACCCTGATGTATATGGTAACGCTCTTGATGCAGTCAGTGCTTTTAATTTCCATGGAACAAATGCTCAGCCTGAAAGCTTCCTAGCACTTCAGTGAGAACCCAGCTTGAGCAGGATGCATCTGGTTCACCTAACGGTAAAAGCCAGCTTAGATACCTGCATCTTTCAAATATTTGACCCAGTGTGGTTTTCAGCACTTCAATGGTTTGAAGTGTTCTCAGTGCCCTGACATAAAAGAAAATAATTCATTAATTTCTGAGGTTTACTTCTGGGTTTAGAGGCACTTCAGAATTTAAACCCTGAAAGTGACCATCAACATAGTGCGTCCTCGTGTGCTATGCCAGTTGTCATTAGTGTTTTTGGCAATCTCGGATAAGTCTGCCCATTTCCCTCTTAAGAGCTCAGCATCAGAAATCACTAATGATCCCTTGCAAGATAGTACAGCCATAAATAGCAGTGGTACTGAAGTTAGTAGAGAGCTAATTTCCTCATTTCAGTAAATTAAGTTACTTAGGAGATAAAGGGATCTATACCTCCACAAATCACTTGATACCTTGTCAAACAGCAGATTAACACCTTTGTAGTAGGACTGCATAATCAGGGATTGCTTCTTCAGGGATCTAGATCCACAAAGAGTTAATTTTTTGGTGTGGGTTTGTTGGTTGGGGTTTTTTTTTGTTGTTGTTTCTTTTACTTAGCTTATATCATGTTAAGAAGCTTGATATGAAAGTTGTTGGCGTTGCTTTAAATACAAATAGTAATCATCCTATGTCCTAGAGGAACACAACAAATTAAAATCAAATGCAAAGGAACCTGATCTTCACTCCTCCTCCTCTGAGCCTAATCTGCTGAGGCAGTGCCCAAGCAGTCAGAAAGCTGCAGCCATAGACAGGGAGCCTCAGGCAAGAAGCTGATGTGGCCCCATTGACGCATCTTGCTCCTCAGCCTTCGTAGAGGAGCAGGCAGGGACTCGGGTTTCAGCTTTGTGGCAGTGCCAGAACACATCACATTCCCACCAGTCCTAAATGAGTAAAGATTTGACAGAGCATTTCTGTGACCAGTATAATTGAACAGGTTTATACCTATCAGGCAACAACCCACCTTCTGGCAGCTCCAGGGGAAGAGGAGCGTCAGAAACACACTTCATTGTTGCTTATTGCATCCAGGCATTCGTATGTCGTGAGCATCCTGTCTGCTAGTTGCTCAGTAGTAGTGATACCAAGGGGTGTCCTAATGCACACAGCATTTAATGGGTTCAGGCCCCACTCTATTCGGTTTTTTGTTTTTCCTTGCAACTGGATAGCAAGTAGTCAGCATTACTTCAGAGCAAACAGTGATGATTATTATTGGTTAAAACAGCGTCAAAGATTTTTGAATCAGTAAAGCTAAGCAAAAATCAAACTACCCATTGATCTCGATGAAGAATCACTGATATCCAGAATACACAGGTGTCTATTTGCTGTTTGAGGAGATACGAGATGCCTAAATATTTGCAGAGGATATGGATCCCTTACCTAATACAGAATGATGCTGCGTACAGAAGAGACAGGATTCCAGAAACAGAAAAAGAAAACAGAAACAGAGGCTTTCAAATCAGGATTACTTGAGCCCATTCTAAATTTAGAAGCGACCACAGCAGTTGGAGGGTCACAGGATCCTGCTGCTATAGCAGTGCCTGTAGAGAGATCTATCGGCAAGTACACTTGTGTTCTGTTGCCATGTGTTTGCGAAAGATACGCGTTTAAACTTGGTATAGGGGCTAAGGTAGGTATTTTTCCGGTTTATTTAATCAGGATCCCACCAAGACCTGAGACCTCAAAGAACTGTAATTATATGTAGAGAAAGATTACTGTGAGTGATGTTCAGAGCTGAAGTCACAGAGAGGAGACGGAATGAAATTATATGCTCTAGTTCAGTACCATTTTCCAGAAAAATTTCAATCGGGAAGCTTAGATTAGACAGCAGTAATTTTCTGATCATTATTTGGTAAACGCAACTTACTTGTCTGAAATCTAAAACATTTAACAGGCCGCTACGAGTTTCATCATGGGATTTAAAAGTTCGCTTCATTGGTCTCCAGCAGTGCAGGATCTTGGGCTGAATTCTCAGCATTGCGCTGAAAAATGATGTGGTTTGTGGTCCAGGACTCAGCTAGCAAAGTTGGATGAGAAAGACTCACATTTACTAACAGATCATGGGCACAACTGGGAAGAAGAACTATAGTGCAGAGAGGAAAGATGCTGGACTGTAATACTGCCTTAATACTGTAAACAATAATTTGTTTACAAATTATTGCAAGATACTGTTTACACAAGATCATTTTAACCTATAACATTTTGATATTCTTGGGAAGTGCAGATGGTATATTTACTTAATCACTGTCAAAGCCTTAACTTTTTGTTATTTGAAACTGATTCCGAAGTCAGTGTTACTTCTGCTCGGATCTCAGTGTTCTCACATGTATTCAGCTTGCCTTTTCTCAACTCTTTCTTTCAGTCCTCTTTAATACCCTGCACTGTTCATTTTTCAAAGTGACTGCATAAGCCAACTGTGGGAGCAGTACAGTATTTAACAAAACCCAAACCCTTACTGTACACTTTTCCCAGTTTTAAAATAACTTGCAACCAGTTTTTGAACCTGTGTTTTCACAGGTCCATAAGGTTAATTTTCACTGGGACATGCTGTGACCTGTTGTTTTTAGCCTGGCTAAACTCATTACATTGGTGTACCCTGAACACCCAAGAACTGCAGTACTATTTGCTAAGGCAAAATGAATTCTACCGGTGCAAAGCTTTAACGCTGGTGTGATGAGTAAGGGACTTTCCCCAAAGCCAGCAAGCCCCGCTCCACCTGCAGGCTCTGGGTCTGCTCTACTACCTTTTCTTTTAAAACATAAACCAAACCAAACCATCTCCAGCTCATTTTCCGGGTATTTATTACCGTCATTGGGTGCCATTTGCACGCGCTACTGCGGCCTCCCCAAGCATCTGCGTGTGAAGGAAGAGTGCAGTTGACTTCATACATCTGCTCTGTGAACACACAGAGGCTGTGCTGCACCTACATGTGTTATAAGAGGCCTGGGAGACAGCTGCATCATCTTTTTGTGCTCTTGGGGTATTACTCTGGCAGACTATGCAGCTAAGGAATGAGTGGGTACATGAATAATGCAGCTTCCAACCCAAAGTACTGAGCCCTCCTTGTGGGCTGAAGTGAGGGAAAGAGCACTTTACAGGGACTGCAACTTAGGTTATTTTCATTGCTCAGAGCCTGGATGACTCCATGAAGCCCTAGGCCACTGATTCCCTCAGGCTTTTGAGAAAAAGAAGGAATTGTTCCTGCCACTGAAAGAAAAGTGGCTTATTTGGGGTTTTATGACTCCTTCTGATGTGTATCTGTACGCTTGTTAGGTGAAATGGACTGAACTACCTATGAGGAAATGTCACTTTGCATATTACCCTATATAAAGGTGCCCAGAACATGGACTGCGACCTTCATTATTTTTTCTGAATAGAATAAATAAAATAAAAATTATTTGAGACAACTACATAGGGACTTAAAATGTACTGTTTTATCCACCCCAGAACACTGGGATGAAATTTTACAACATCAAGTTTGTGTATAAAGGAAGATCTTATGGAAGATAATGAAGTTCTTTAATGCAAAACTTAATGGTTTTGCCTTACTGTCCCTACTGGTAGTGAATACTTGGTAATTCCTAATGATACTCTCTTCATACCTTGGTAGCAATCTGTTCGTTCCACATGTGAAAACAGTTCAGAAATGTTAATTTCTCTATAAAATGCTGTTACTAACCATATCTAAACTAATTAGGCACAGTCAGAACAGCCTAAAAATGTAGCAGGCTCGCTGAATGAGCAGATTTGGAATTTGGCACCGTTCCTACTACATAACTTGTTTGGGATGCTATTACCAACGCCTCCCTTTCTGGCCCACCAGAGCCAGATTTCAGTGTCTCTTCTGATCTTTCCTGCCCTAAAGCGGTACTGCAGGCAGAGGGAAACAGCCTGTGCATAGCCATTTTTCTGGGACTCTTTTGCCTCTTCAGTGTAGCTTGGGGAGATGGTATACGTGGCAGGGAGAGCTGCAAGGGCACAGTATGTGCTGACCGGTCCTGGATAACAGATATTCTTAATGTCCGTTAACAGCACTGCAAGTGAGAACTTCTGGGCTTTTCTTATTGTGCTGGGTGTGGAGCAGAGGCACAGCCTGGTGACAAATTGGGGTCATCCCAAGACACATCCCATGCATTTTTTTATTTTTAGCTTGATTTCATTTAGTTCAACAAAAGGTCTTAAACTGTCAGCTCCCATGTTTTCTATTCGGAATTAGTATCCAAATCTTAGCAAATTTGGCCAATTAACCAGGTTACACCGAATACGATCCCAAGGAGTTAAATCCTAACCGAAAGAGATACCAAACGAATACTAGGCAATTAGTACCATGGTATTAAATAAGAGAAAGGAAAATCACTGTTTAAAAGTGACTATAAAAACGGGCCGTGAAATAACTTGTCAGTATAGCAGAAACTGAAAAAAAAACCAAATTTTGTTTTGATTTTTCTGAGCATTGTACCTACTGGCTTTTGTGGCTTCTGTATAATCACCCTCTTCAGTAGTGAGGTTTCCTGTGGTTTTAAGAACAAGATACAACTCTGAAGAAAGTCATAGTATGCAAATCTTCCATTTTCCTTGAAGTCATATTTTGTTGTTATTTGGTTAATCTCCCCTTCACTTAAATCCAAATTGAATTTCCCTGCTATATCTGAAATGCAAAGAAAGAATATTAATTTTGTCATTTGTAAAACTAGCCAGTTGTTGTCCTACCTTCACAAGTTTCACCTGGGATATGCTGCTAGGTCATCAGTTGCAGTGACTCCTGTGTGTGTTATGTAGATCTTGCTCCACGCAGGTATACGCATATGTGTACACCTATGGGGTGGTAGTTCACTTTTTACATGGTTTCAGGGGACTGATAACATGTCGTTTTGATTTTAGATGCACAAGAAGTACTCCTTGATGTTAACTGAGATAAAAGATTTGATAAACTAACATGTTCTTATAGCCATGACTATACATTTGATTATACAGGTGTGCACTCATCACACACACAAATGTGTGTGCTTCTAAGAGTAAAATCTAGGGTCCTTTCAAATCAGCAGGTGTTCAGCATTGAAATCAGTGCAACCAGAAGCACACACAAGCTCACAAGGAAAAGTCTGGTGAATCTATTTACTGACATATCCCCACCACAGAAAGGATAGTGAATTGGGAAGGTAATGAGGAACTTGTATGAGTGCTAAAGTACGCACAAGCAAAGCCGTGAACCCCTTTTTCAAGGAGTAGCTAATTCTGAATAGGAATGTGAATGTACTGCACCCAAGGCTATTCTGCTCTGCAATAGAAAGGTGGAGAAATCATGCAGTGGGTGGCACTTACATGAGGCCAGATGTTCCTGTGGCTGGGATACCAGAAAGACAACAGAACAACACATCTGAGAATGAATAAAGCACTTTTCAGATGGTGACAAACCTAGGAAATCTGACACTGGGATTTCTCCTACATGGCTGATATCCTTCTCTTTGCACACTTTCAGTATCCCTTTCCAGGAATGTTCGATTTTCTTTCTTATCTTCTTTTCTGTTGTTTTGCAGTTAAGGTCATGGGCAGAGCAAGTTGTTTTCTGAGGACGACTGGATGCTGGTATCTAAAAGCAAAAGATAATGCTGTTCGGTTTTTGTTTTTCTATTGAGTTTTGCTGGTTGTGTAGACAAACCACCAGATGACAAATCCAATTCTGACCTTCCAGACTTGAGACTAATGCACCATTTGGGTCACTTCTAAGTCTGGCCTGAATTCGGTCTGCAAAACTGTAGGTGAAAATATGAGAACACTCTCAGTGTCAGAATGACTCTATACATTTAGCGGGCCTTGATAATTTTTTCTCAATTTGGCTTGATGTTTTGTATTAAACAGCAGATACCGTATCAAAAAATAAAGCTATGTAGAACCATCTTAGACCAAACACAAACCAATGACAGTCACTGAATTATGAAATAACATTGTTTTGATTTGCTGCCGGGAGGTCTCAGTTCTGCAGTGGTCCTATGCAGAACCACAGAAGGAGTAATGTGAGAGGATCTTGGTGAACAGCGCCCTTTTGACTGCTGCCTCAGAAGTACTGTAGGTGAGCTGGAAGCAAAGTCTCAGCCTATGATATGTGCATAAGTGGTATTTATGCCTCCAGATCCAATGTATAATCTCATATTTAGCGAGACTTCAGGGTCTCACTGGTGCAGACTGGCTGAGGCCTCACACATATATCCATGCAATGAACGCTGCAGGAACATTCATTTTGACTGGTGTTCAGGCTGGCTGGGGTCTTTCCAACAGCCGTAAGTTTGGGAAGAAGTAAGTTCTGTTCCTGCTGCCCAATCTAACATTCACAGGCAGTAACAAGGAATTTTCTGTTGCTTTCACTGGGAACTGGATCAAGCGTAAAGGATGCATGTAAGTAATTGTCTGGGCTTTTCAAGAAAGAACCTATAGTTAATGCGGTAATTGAGCCAGCGATGGGACACTGTTTAGTTTTACCAGCCCTGACAAGTTGTTTGCATCTTTAATTTGCTCAATCTGTTATTTCTTTTTTCAGTAGCTAAACATCTCCATGTAGCAGTAGTCAGAAAATTCAAGCATATTCCAGGCACTGAATAATTCTAAATATTTTATTTTCCTGTTGTAGGTTCAGTTGTAGCTGAAGAGCTAGGATAAGTAGGGGCAGCTCCGCAAGTGGGATATTTCAATTCCTGTAATGACTTCCCCACCTTTCTGTGGATTCTAACACTTGGGTAAGAGGCCAGCATGGCAGTGGAGAGGACCAAAGCGCATTATTGACAGGAAGTATGGATTTGGATGCAAAAAATGAAGCAAAACCGTTGCATTCCTAATCCATTTCTCTTACCTCTCTTGGATCATTGTCCTTCATGGCAAATCCATCGGTCAGACCATCAGGCATTAACAGCTGTTGTTTGGTATCTACCAGAAAGCAGGCAAGACCACCAGAATGTTCTAGGACAGGCCAGCAAACACCTTTTGGAAAACTGCAACTGCCAATCCTGACTAGCTTTGTTGGATGATCTCAGATAAGCTGCCTACATTATTGTGTGCTGCTTTTGCAGCTATTGGGCACTTGAAATTTGGATTGTTTTCTTTGTTTTCAGAAATCTGGTTGTGCTTAAAGACAGAAATTTTATTAGCCACACAGCACTGATGGATATGTGTGTAGTAACAGCAGGGAATGCTATTGGTAAACATTGACATATATCCTTTGACTTCAGTAGAGTTACTGTCTAGCCCAATTTTTATCATTGTAACACAGTTTTGCAAGTTAACCTCATTTGCTTATTGGCAGGTGGTTGCATCTGATTTCACGGGAAATC
This sequence comes from Brotogeris chrysoptera, assembly GCA_030323915.1. Lineage (NCBI taxonomy): Eukaryota > Metazoa > Chordata > Aves > Psittaciformes > Psittacidae > Brotogeris > Brotogeris chrysoptera. Next base: position 17,419 of record JARCZZ010011158.1, on the reverse strand, counting down.
AATCAGAATACCTTCACTGAGTTCCACAGGTATTATTTTCAACCTATTCACACAAATAAAAATCCAGACAATTCATATAAATCCACACTTACGCTGTTTTGCACTGGAGAAGATGGTGCCTTGGGATGTTCAGCCTGAGAAGACATGCGTGGATCATGCACTGCACAAGTAGTAGCTGACTCGGTAGAAGTTGCAGAATGAGTTGGGTGTTGGGAGTGCTTGATGGTATTATTACAAGTTCAGAGCTGAATTTCTTCAAAAAGTCCTGTTATTTCAACTGTCCGCTATCACCGACATCCACCACGTTCCAAAGATTCTCAAACTAATAATGAAGAAAAAGATAGCTTTTGTAAATTCTAGTTTTACAAAACCAGAATCCCCTTATGTGCTAATAATAGGACAAAACATATATTAAAAAAGCGTGAGGATGCTTCCCATCTTATAAAAAAAAATAAAGTAATCAAAGCTTCTCTGCAGAAGTCTGAACAAGGCTGTAAAAACAATGAAAAAAAGGATTTCTGCAGGACATTTTTTAATTGAATTGGGCCCTTAGTGTGCTGTTTCAACTACTAAACCCTGTGATTAGACACAGTGATTGAGCTGCAGTATAGAAGGATAACGCTTTAACATGAGATGTAAATCAAATACGTGATGCACCTGTATCCTGGTTAAGTACCACTGAGGCGAATTTCTCATGCTATCAGGTGCACCTAAGTTTGTATCACCATCTCAGGAGGCCATTAAGGTTCCTCAGTTATTGTATTTGCATCAACAAATTATTTCAGCCTGAGGGAAAAAATGAATCAGCATGAAAGAACATAGCAGGAAATCTTGAGAGCCTTGAGAATCACATATAGTTATGATGTACAGCCAGCCTACAGAAGACCTGGGGGCAGCTGCTGCTACCCTTGCTTCTGCTGCTCACGGAGTTTCAGGCGGCTGCTTAGCCTGGAACAGGGCAGGTAGCCCACCTTCTGGGCTTTGTATGGAATCCTATGGAACCAGCTGAGTTGATTTCCTGCTGAACAGCAATTTATTCAGTAAGTAGCTGCACTGAATTAAATGCGACTACTCATGATATAAGCTACTAATCAAAGCAAGGATTAGCACAGCCTGCCCTTAAATAAGCTGCACTCATTTTGTGTTTCAAGAGTCATCAGTATGCCTTTATAGGGTCTTCATTATTGATTTTTAATATAAATCTAATTGGGAACCTCAGATAGCTTTTGATTTGATCTTTTTTGGCAGAGGCTTAAACCCTAAAGGAAACTAGTCACCTCTTTGATGCATGTGCCAAGTTGCAGTCAAACTTCAAAGGGCAAAGGATACGTTTTGAATTTCCTTTCAACTTTCCCCCATTGGCCTGGCTGCTACCACATTATGAATTATAAACAATTCTATTTAGCACTTCTGATTATACTTTGCACTTCATACAGGGGTCTCAAAGTGTATTACAAACTTCAATTAAATAGAACAATACCCTGATGAGCCGGATTAGCTATAGAAACTATTTTAACACCCAACAAAGTTTAGCCATCTGGGGTATTGCTGGTAGGTCAAGCAAGTCAAGGGAGTTCAAGCAAAAAAGGTGCCTGTGATAAAAAGGGGATGCCAGCTGGTGAGATATTAATCAACACCTTGCTTGCAGAGTTTTTACCGTCCTTACCCTTTTATGAAAGAGGTCACAGTACCAGAAATTCTGAAAGACCAAGAAGACCAAGAACCCAGACTTCAGGAAAAAATACTTCATCCACTACTCGATGTAGACTGCAGCTGAGCCTTGCTATAGCAAACAGTAAGTGGCCATCATCCAGGAAAGGATAAAAGAAGATGTTTTCTGTGAAGCCATCCAGACTATGACTTTAAAAACACTTCTGTAACAACTCTAAGCAGTGACAACAGCCAGAACGGCAGGGGTTTGGATTAGCAGTGACAAAACCAGTACCCAGATTGGAAGGCTCTCCTGGGGCATCTTCATATAGATATACGTAGGCATATCTTTGAGAAGCCTGTCAAAATCAAAATATCTCTGAAATACAGGGCTTGAGTCTCACTCACACAAAGGCTGCTGTTTATATAAATGAAGCTCCTCAGGCCTGCTTCTCGTTGCTATTATGGATGACAGTTTCCATCGAGATTTTTTTTAATTCACTTGCCTGAGGTTCTTTTAAGTATAAAATAGCTCCTGTGTCCCTTTGCTGCTTCTTGAGTGTAGACAGGATCTAGTCTGGAGGACTCTTCAGCTGGAGATGTCTGCCTTATGCTTCCAAAAAAGCAAGTAAGAAAATGCGATATTTTTCACATCCCAGGAAGGTGTGTGTTCTGCCGTGGCCAGGACTCAGCTGCGAGCTCACCCCAGTGCTTCTAGTCAGTGGTTCACAGGGATGAGGAAAGAATATAACCACATCTTCACTTCTGCTTTCACCTGGCGTTGAGGCTTCAGGTTCGAATACAGCACTTGCACTTACTTGCTCACCAGAAGTGTGGTGAGGAATAGAGTATGTAGGAATAGAGCACATAGGACATTTGTGGGTTTTTTTGCTATTTTCAAGAGGGAAATGGAAGATATTTTAATTTTTAGAGTGCTTTCGTCTGCAAGTTTACACATGTGCAGCAGCACCTGCTAACATGGAAGACTGTTCAATCTCTTTGTTGCAATCGCAAGCAGGCCCTGCTCCTGTCTGCAATTTATAATAAAAAATGCTGGGCCAGGGGGTATACCTGCAATGAGCAAAGTACCAAAATATCTTTCTGTAGTGCAGACATGCATATGAGTTTGGAGGCTCTGTGTCTTGTCTTTCAGCTTGCTGCCAAATGGCATTGTTGCAATCATGAGCATGAAGGTTAGAATGCTGATAAGTAAAATCTGAAATCTTTTAGTCAAGTTTCCCTCTGTTTTATTATTCGCCTTGTCATTGGACTAGGAAAAACCGCACTGAACCAGCATTAGCAAAGATGAAAATGTGGCTCTTTTTATTCTAAGTTCAGCAGAAGCAGAATCTTATGAAAGACTGGCCTCTCAGGCTGTCCTGAGACTAGCACTGGGCTAATAAGATGGTTTGTACTGGCAGATTTGTGCCATGACTTCAGTCATTCAGGCTAAATTCAGGGTTACATAAACTCTGCTTACACTAATCTGGTGGAATCTTTTACCCAGGAAAGTGGCTGAAAGGTGGCCGGGAAATGTCAAATGCTTGCCCCTTTCTTTGTCTAAGCAGTTCAAAATAGCTACTGAGAAAAAGGAATTTGCATTAAAGGAATTAGCTCCCCATGGAAATACCTTTTATTCCATGCTGAGAAGGCTTTTTTCCCCCCATCAACTGGAAGTGTATTAATTTAAAATTGAAAAAAAAAAAAGAAACTTTTGAAATAGCAAATATACAGATTAAGAGCTAGTGAAAGAGAGCTACTGTGCTTTAAATTCACACCTTCGCTATTAGCAATAGCATCTCCATGACTTTGCTTTAGAAAGCCTGCGATTATTATAGTTCGTAACCATACTCAGAGATAAGGAAAAAAATAATCTACAAATGTAGCAACAAATGTTCATGGAATGATAGTCTTAAAACATTTTCATTTAATCCAAATTTTTAAACTACTTGCCTATGCACAGCAGTATGCAAACACGTCTCTAGCCACAGCCAATTTACCCAGTTGTACACTTAAATTAACAAGACAAAATAATATAGGTTTCTTACTTGTTCTTCAGTCAGCTGCTGAAAATGTTGGTTACATATATCCCAGAACTCCTTTTTTGATATACTGTAGTATCTTTTGAAGAGTAAATATCTTTAAACTCCTGCGCAATTGTGTTAAAGCTAGCAGTCACTACTTCTTGTATCTGTGAGAAGATGCCTTTCTCTGACAGGTCCCAAGCAGATTAAGGCGGAGTGACTTTTTGCCCTTCCTCAGTCTAGACAAAAAACATACACAGAGAATCACTAATGGATCTACTGAATAAATTATAAATCGTGGTGTGGCATTCAGCCAAAGAGTCCATGGAGAAGGCGGCCTTCGAGATCCCACAGGCAGTAAAAACTGCTTCCAGGAATTCTGGCTTGCACCACAAAAAAGAAAAGGGGATATGCAAGTAGTTAAGGGAAAAAATAGACTACAAATGTGATCCAACTGGTGACAGGCCAACAAAAGCACAGGATTCCAAGACTGACCTAAACTTTTACAAAGGTCTAAAAAAATTGGGTGATCATACAAAGAGGGTTATTCTGTTAATACAGAAAAAAGGGAAGTGAGCGCTAACTAGTCCAAATATCCCAAACGTATTCTTCTCATCTGAATAGTCTTTAGCGAGCAGTGGAAATCTCTTCGATTGAAAAGGTACTTCAGTCCTGAGATGAAAGAGAGGGCAATTATGTTCCTTTCCTTTTTAAGTTCTAGGCATATTTATGGCGGTACTTTTTAATCTGGTCATCCACAGTAGGGATACTACAGCTAAATGATGCAGTCGAAGGCTGCAAAGGTACAGAATGTGTAAGGGGAAAGTGGGGAAAGCAGGGAAAGGGTTGGGTGCAAGAGTGTTAATGCTAGCATAATGTGTGTGCAAACCCCTTTTTTCAGTGTGTTGATTTCAAATCTGTATGTTTTTTAAAATATACCACTGGAGCTTATTACTGATTAAATTCCCATTATGCATTCTGCACTGGGAAAAGCACACTTTAGGTAAATACAGGAGAAGGTCATATGGCAAGCTGAAATAAAAAGGACAAAACACAGTTGGCTGGAATAAAATGCAGAGTAAAATGCTGCTAGGCTTTGGAGTGGACGTACCTGAGAATGCCAAAAGTCTAGCTGTGCATGCAAAAGGCTACATTTAATAAAGTTAAATATCAATGAAGTCTATTCAACATTTACATTCTACCTCCAGAATTAGCAATAAACTGCAGTTTTTAAAGTCAAACCAAGTTCTACTTATAAAATTAGCCTAAATAATGGCACAGTGCAGAAGAATAATAATAATAGGCAGTTTCAGAATTCTGAAGACAAAACTACTTATTTTCAGGAGTGGAAGCTGACTTTCCACCCACTGCACTGTCTAAACTAAATATGTAAAATATCTTGAAAGCAAAGTTTTCACAAGCACAAGTAGCAGCCAGTTTTACTATAGCTGTGGTAAGGCGTCCCTGGTAAAAACAAACCAGAAAAGAAAACCTGGTTTTGGTTCAGACGTTTCTTTACAGCATGTTAAATGTTACTGTCATATTTTATACCACCATGTTTAAGCGTTTAAGCTTTGCCACCTTCTTGCTCCATGCAATATGAAACACCAAAAAAGAAACAGATGGCTTTTGGTCCTGCGCTCCTGTTTCCTTGTCACGTCTCACATGATCATTATAACTGGATGGAAAAGAAAATATGTTTCTTACAGAACTGCAAGAAACCTGCCTTCTAATCAGAAAAGACTCCACTATCTTCAGATGCAAATAACACTTTCCAATATTAACCATGTTTTACATAAAACATACGTGTGGGACAGGCATTGTGGCTGCATTATTACTAAGGGAAGAAATACGAGAAGTGGAATTGTGGCTGCAGAGGCAGAAGCCAGACTGTGCCGTAGTCAGGAAATGAAGACTGCCGGGCATGGTCCAGTGCAGGGCACACCTTCTGCCTGCCTAATGTTACTGCAATGAGAAAGCACTGTACTGCTGTTTTTAATTATCCTAATGAAGCCAAAGGCTCAGGGAAAGTATTACTGCCCTGCAACCTTTTAAAGAAACATATTTTGTAAGTGCAAGCTTTCCTAATTTATTTAATTTCAAGAGCTTTTTTGTTTATTTCATAAGACCTAATGCACTTTGATCTTAGAATGGTTAGAGAGCCAATAAAAAAATAAATCACTTGTTCTTCTTGCAAACCACACATTGAAAAACAGAAAAGCTTTTATATTCAGTTATTGCATTACGTTCATCTACCACATGCAGTTAGTGCGTCCAGTGTGAACCTATGTCACTATCATCTGCTGTTAAAATAATCACCTTTAGCTGAAACAATGGAGCTGGAACCTAAAATCTCACACTGTGGATTGGGCATCTGGACATTTAAATGTTATTTCTTCATTTGAAAGCAACCTTATACACAGTGTGGGTACATTTCTTAGCTTTGCTGTGTCTGACTTAACCTCATAAGTGAAAGGGAACTGGAATGAAGCTGCCTCAGAGCTGTGTAGCGCATGCCTTAGCATACACTTACAGATCATTTATAGACTTTCTGTTGCATAGAAAAGGGGTTACTTCTCTTTTAGTGATTTCCTGGTACTTGGTGCAATGTGCTGCACAACTCCCATCAAGCTCTGTATGTATATCACTCCAGAATTCAAGGGCCAGGACTCTAGTCCTGCTTCACAGCTTCTCAGACTGGCCCATGGCCTCTGAGCAGTACCTGTCGCAGGCTATGGCCAAATGTCAGCTGTTGCCCTAGGCTGTGAAGTCTGGATTTCCTGACTGTCCTGCTCAGCTCTGCACAGGCTCTCTTCCTCTTCCTAACAGAATCTGAGGATGCCTTGGGAGGACCATGTAAATTCACTTTCACCTCCTGCATTCACCAAGAAAGGGGAGGCATTATTAGGAGGTTTTTCTTATGGGCTACCCTATGTAGCTTGCTTGCTGTTCAAAGCAGGGCTGTATTTCTGTTCTTTAGAAAGTTCCTTCAGAGCCTCATGTCCTTTTCTATAAATGGCATAAGTATGCTGATTAGTAATAAAAGAAGGCTCTGCCACCCACACCTGCTTAGTGAAGCTCCATTCCTGCAGCTCCTTCCTGTTTCTGGAAGATTTTTCTATTAAGAGGAATTCTTAATTAGAAAGTAAATCAGTACCTCAAGATAAATTACAATTTCTCTAGTCCTTCCCCCTGCCCTGCCACAAGTCTGACCTCCATCCCTTTCTGGAGAGGCTCAGAGAGAAAAGGTTTTGGGAAACAGCTTACACAAGAAAGCCCTTGCATCTTTCCCTGAAAAAGGGGATATGCACATTTCCTTCTCTGTAGATGGGAATGACCTTTGCCAGGAGTAATCATCCTTTTGATTTACACAGTTTTTGAAGCTTCTGTGCTTCATCCATGGGCCTTCCTTTATCCTAACAATATGCATCTTCAAGTTGTTTTCCATAAATGCTCTTCCCTAAAGATGCGTGGAAGAAGCAGTTAGTTGTCTGAGCATGGATTGGGCATCTTTGCATGCGCTGGTGAATTCCTGGTTATAACCAGTAATAACCAGTAACTCACCAGCCAGCCTGCTCTAGCTCTCAGCACTATAGAAAAGTATTTATTTTATCCCTGGTTTACAAGTAGAACTGTATCCTCATCTGGCAGCGATCAGTCTAGCTCCATTAACCTGAGTGCTGATTTATGCCTGCTGAGGATTTGATAGCTGGTGTGCAACAGGAGCTTGCAACAATAAACCCAATTATAAATAAAATATGAAAACTCCATTGAGAGCCATTCTGTAGTGTACCATTTTCCTTCTGACCAAGTGTTTGCAACAAACAGATTCAAGTTTTGGGGTCACATTTGCAGGATAAAATACCCTTGGTAGTGTTTAGAATACGTAACGATAAAAAATGGTTTGACAATATGATTTGACACGAGTCAAAGGTGGCCCACATGCCAATCTCCGCCTTGCCTAGAAAAAAAGAAAAGCCACATTCCTCTAAATGTAATGGAAATAACTATTGTATTAAATGAGGATGAAATATTGAGCTTAGATAGAACTGGTTAAAGAAGCAGGAGCCACAGTGAGACTTCCCTGCTCCTCTGTCTTCCCAACAGGGTTTAGCCCATCAGCGGTACAGCTGATGGTCTAATACTACGTTCCCTATTTTCCATTATTCCCACTTTCCCCTTTTCCTCTACTTTTAGTAAATAGAGAGTTAAAGGATTCCATCCCCCAAAAGAATTTGCCATTTAAAAATTCCATTAGAACCTTTTCTTCACTCATCACTGGGGAAAGAGTCCGAACCAGATACCCTAGCAAAATAAGGGACAGCATGTTATAGTCTTGAGGAGGGCACTGCACAGGAGAGCAGGGCAAGGAAGGGGAATTTTCAAACCAGTTTTGCTATGGATAAAGAGGAACATGGAGTTAAATCATAGTGTAAGGAAAGCTTTAATGTTTCTCAGCCTGAAGCAGGTGTAATATTCGGAAATAGATGCAAACACGCAGGCATCCTAGAGGAGATATTTCTCTGGAGCACAGCTGTTCTACACGAGCTCAGACAAAGTTTGTGGTGCTGCTGACTGAGAGCGGGGACGTAATCAACAGGCCTGTAATCTGTGATGCTGGTGCAGTGGGTCATGACAGATGACAGCCAGTTGTCTGATCATGTCAGTGACCCAGAACAGGAAGGCCCAGAGGTTCAACAGATGAGGACAATGAGTAATGAATAAACCTGCAAAATGCCCACTCTCAAGAAAGGGAAAAGCACCACCTCTGTAGGGGAGGTCCTTATGTAGTCCTGCTGCAATTTCGCAGGTAGATCGTGGCAGCAAAATGAACTTCAACTGCCAGAACACAGTGCACGAGGGCTGTGTGAGTAACACTGTTGGATTTAGGAAACTGGGCTGTGGAAAGACCAACTTTTCTGTTGCACAGGGGTTTTGAGCTCTAAAAATGCATGGTTACAACAGATACACTACAGAGTTACACTCTGTGCTTTCCATCACTTGCAGGCAAATCACTGTTTGGGGAGCCACAGCACAGCCACTCTCCATTTGTGGAACTGGTGAGCTGTGTCAGTGCTGTCCCCTCTGTAGATTTAAGAATAGTTTCCAAGATCACAGGGAACCTGTTTTTATAGAGGAAGGGGTTGTAGCAACCACTGCTGAGAGCAATGTGAAAGCAAGTGGCTTAAGCTCTGTAGAGAAAGATATAAACTTGCTATACTCAGGGGAATCCTCTCATGGGTACTGGTCCAAGGAGAAGCAGGATTCTCTCTCTGGCAGGAAGAACACCAAGGATGAACAAACAAGCCTGCTTTTTTTGCAGGCAGGTTGATTAGATGGAAGTGGCTGGAAACAAAATGCACTCAGCTGGTGATGAAGGCACTCTGTAGCATGAGACTGCAGAGAAACTCAAAAGAGGAAGCACAAACTAAAATGGAGAATTTCGTCTGAAAACAAAAAGTTCAGGATGAAGCTAAATCAAATGCCTGATTTGATACTGAAACGTTCTGCAAATTTTGCTGCAAAGAATCTGATTTCCAAATTTCATCATTTCAGATTAAATCACTTTAAGAAAAAAGAAAAAAGAAAAAGCTTTGCTAAATATGTTTCTACTCATTCCCTTTCTCAGCTGAGACACGCGTGTCAGCAAACCCCTAGTTAGCTCAGTTCCTACGCTTGAACAGGAGCAAGTGGTAATGTGTCTCTTCTTGCCATCACCTCAACCTGCCTTGCTCTCTTTCTCCTCCCTACTGGACTTGACAGGTAAAGGTTTACTAAGCTTGCAGCAAATCACTCAGTGGCCTCAGCTCCAGGAAGGTTAAACAAAAAACTTTTTGGCATTGATTATAATCCATCCTTTCCCCATATATTCCCCCCTAGAGGCAGCTGTGCTGATGCTATATGAATATATGATGCTGCTCTAGACCTGACCAGCATGACCTGAACTATTGCTTTTCACACATTCTTTACTTCTTCCCCTTCTACATCTGAAATAGCTCACAGTGGGGAAGGACAGATGAGTACATTTTCTTTTGGGGGAGTCTGATTCCCATCTGCAGCTTTCACCAGCCCAGAATGCATTAGCCATTTACTTTAATGCAGAAGTGCCCCATTAGGCCTTATTAATCACCAGACTGGCAGGCCAGCCAGAAGTTCACAATGCATATTCCTAGCCCAGGGCTCTGGACTTTCACAAATATCCTCATAGAGTCCGCCTGTGGTTAGTAGCATCCCAGCTAAGACAACGTCCTCTCTGACTCCTTCCGTTGTTCTTCTGCAGTTGGTTGGCAACATCCAGGCTAAGTGACATAACCGTGGTTTTTCTTATTTGAATATTAAGCTGCAGTCATACTGCTTGAAATACTTTGCGTCTTTAATTCTACTTTTGTACAGTGTAGCCCTAAAGCTCTACAGAGCAGTATTTCAGTGAGCATCCTGCTCCTATACAGATGCTGTAGTGTGTTTTTTAGAGTTAATCAGAATGTAAAGCTCATCAACATATGTCAAAGCCATCAAAAGATCCACATGATGCATAAAACATCCAGAAATAATTTCCACAAGAATTTTTTCATGTCCCCTTATTCAGCTGTTTTCTATGAAAAATGCAGCTTAAACCTATATAGCTTTTGGGTTTGTGAATGTTTGCCTTTGTGGTTGTGGGTTATATTTATGAGGTGCCATTTGAGACAAAAGTCATCCCAGGCTCATACTTTACTAGTTCAGTAAATTTTCCACACTTTAATGATCAAGCTGCATACTTTCCTTGTTACTTTTTAATATACTTCAGTGATCAAATTGTATAGCGCAATAATCAGTTTTCCTAATGTGCCTGAATGAGTTGCATACCTCATTAATTTAGATACATACTTTACAGGCCAAAATTGTAGTGTGTTTGAATGAAGTGAATAATTTAACAACCAGCCTTCTCTTGGAACCTGCACAGGAGCCCAGGAGTCTGTGTGAACCCAGGGTGGGATGAAATGGCAAAGGCGTGGGAAATTTTGGGTTGAACCCAAAATGAAAACATGAGATTTGAGAGCATCTGGAAGCTGAACCAGCACTATGAACCTGGTTGGTATTTGTTTTGTCTTTTCAAAAATGCTCCCTTGTGGATTAATTTGGGATTTTAATGATGTATTTATCCCTTCTACCTCCAAAACAGCACAGAAAACTGCTTAAGATGAATGCTCGACGCTGAAAAAGCAGTACAGGCTCCAGTCCTGTCATGGACCAAGTATCTAATTTTTTTGCTAAGTTGAGGTGGAAGGTATTTGGGGTCTTGGAGGACTAATTGTTAAAGAGACTTCATGTTAAAACATACACTCTTGCAGAACTTGATCCCAGGAATTGTGCAGCTTGACAAGTTATTAAGGAGGCTTAGCACCTACTTGGAAGATGAGAAGATGTTACAGCAAATCCTTCCCTAACAAAAGCAGCTACTTATTCTAAAGTTAACATGGAAGCTTCCTGGCAGGTCAATATTACAGCACATGAATACATTCTTAGAATAATTATACAGATATTTCATACAATTGGTCTTTGTGCTGATATGACTCAGTTGAAACTTACTGAATTTGTATCAGCATAAAAGCAGGAATGCTGCATTTTCTAACCTATACAAAGTAATCCACTGTTTCACACTTCAGAACCATGTAATCTATTATATCTGTTAAGACTGCATTTTAATATTAATAAGCTGAAAATATAAATGTTTAAAAATCCCCCCAACTATTTTTTAAATAACTATAATTAAATGTAGCCCTGCCACTAAGGACAAAGTAACAGTTGCACTACTATAAATATTAATGCTAAATTTACAGAGAATAAAGTACATTTAAGCAACCTTATAAAATTTGGACTAAAGCTATGCTTAGAATCAGAGCTTTGGTGAAGCTATGCATATTGGTAACTGACATGTATAGATAAAGTCTCTAACCAGCTACAGAAACCTATAACACATTACATACATTTGGAGCTGTTTACGGTTCCTCCTTTACTCAAAATCTGTGGTCCCTCCTCCTCCTCCTTCTCCTTCCATGAGTCACTCAGGTCCTGCAATTATTTGAAGCCTGACAGACTTGGACTTGGGACATGAAGAGGCTGCAGCAGATCTCACTGGTTTTCCAGCTTCTACTTTATGACACAAGACTTAATCACCATATAGCTCCATACAGATTTGTTTAGCACAACATTCTATTATCGCCATGGCAATAAAGTGGTAGGCTTTTTATACGGTTTTCCATTGGGTGATGATTATTATTTTTCTCGTTTTATTTCTGCTTTGAGCATATACTTTTGAAAATGAAACAGTTACTTCTCAGAATATAAGATGCAAATTAATTTTTGTTGTTGGTTTTTGTTTTTGTCTCTTGTTAGAAGTGGTTTTTATCCAGCTAGCAACCAGCTTTCACATCCTTAGCCAAATTCAGAAATGAGCTGTAAGGTAGCGTCATTTGGACTCCTGCACCCTCAGATGTACTTATACCCTCTTCCCACTGGTTAGCCAGACTCAGAGAGGAAAAGCCAGAGGAAAAGGAAGGACTATGAAATTAAAATTGGACAGAGAATTCTTTTATTTACAATTTTGATGATATTCCTGCTATTTACAAATATGGTAAGGATTGCTGTACTGATAAAAAGATGTGATTGTGCACTGAAGGATCTGCCCCTGCAATCTGCATCAAGTGAATGACTCCAAGAGAGGCACTGTGGACACAAACCTCTGCCTCAGAGAAACAACAGCTCTAATTGGAGTTGTTGCAATATGCATATTCAGAGCGTCAGAAGACTGGCCGTGACTGCAGTCAAGATTTGCTCTGTACTTGACTAACCTCTGTGTTTGACCTTCCTGCTACATCTACACTGCTATTATTATTTGCACCAAGTACCTGGTGGGCTTCCCACTCTAGCCATTTTTCTATCCTGCCACTGCCAGTCCATCTAGACAGTTCAGGGATCACTGGGCGTATTTGGACATCTCATGTCCTGCATTGCTCAGCTGGGGCTGTGTGGCTGCACACTTTCAGCTTTCCCCATGTACAGACGTAAATCTAACTGAATGTAAGATATAACTCGGTAGAGCAGTTTGTAAGGGGATAAGGGCTTCATGGAGTTTAACAGAAATCAACAGAAATATATATGAATTGTGCATGCTTAGTCAGTTTTTTAAAGTCTATATTTTAAAGAAATATAGCTTGATAGCTCTTCTTATCTCTGTGAGGTGGTTCATACTTTTTAGGAAAACTTCCCAGTCTACTATGAAGTACTCACAAAGGTTAAGGTTCTTGAGAAGGTGCCTGATCTGCTTTGTCTGATAATTTAAAGCAGAAATGGTCAAGTACTTGCTGAAATTCCAGTGTTTCAATTACTTCAGTATCTTCTTTATCAAATAGAGAAAATGCCTGAGAAGGAAGAATTCAAATTATTTAAGCAAATGTAGACATTTCAAAAGAGAAGTCTTTTTTAGCAGCTTCATTTCACACGGAAATACCTGAGACCCACATGCCCTTTACTTGCAAGTATTTTATACACAGAGAAATAAAACACATTTCTCAGAACCTCACTTAGTTTGAAGCTTTCCTTTCTTTAAAAGAATGAGATGCAATTGTTGAAATAAGATAAAATAGCCTGTATCTCTGTGCCACATGTGAATATAAATATGGAAATGAACAACAAACTTGCAGTAAAAGCAAAAAGGCGTTCTAACAAGTATCCAAACTTTCCAGAAAAGGCACTGGTTAAGACAAGAAAGGAAAGAAACAAAAACATGAGGGCTGCCTTAAATAATTTAAATTAAGGTATTTTTAGTTAAGCACACCTGAGCATGTTCAATTTGCCTTTTGTTCTCCCCTCAGCTGATTATCTCTGGTGGGGCAAGTTTGTTTTGTACTCTGTAAAGAACTCCATAGTCCTTCATTCTCATCATCTTCACCTCAACCTGAAAGATTACTTGCTCTATTCGTGTCCTCCCTTGCTCAGAACACCCAACCTGTTCTTCACGAGAGTTTTCCAAAGGTTTCTCAGGGGAAATAGATTTGGCTTAGCACAGTTGCAGCAGGAGGCGCACAAGAGAGTAGTTCAAATGAGTGGCAGAAATACTAAGGCCTAGAAAAGTTGTGGGTCGTATCCACTCTCATTCTGCTACAGACTCACTGTACCCCCTGGTTTTATTCTGCCCCTTATGATGCTGCACATATAAATCACTGATTCCATAAATGAAAAGGAATATTATGCCTTTCTCACGTTAAAGTCCTATTAGAATGCTGATACTATTGCACATTGGCATAATACAGCAATTTCTGTTTTACCATTAGAACTATTCTAAATAATGGGTTTAAAAACGTGTATTTATTGAACCTGAACCGTGCTTATTGGCAAAACAAATGTTACCATATCCAAAGGTCATTGGAAAGGAATCCTTTGGGCACTAAAGAGGATTCTGTAACTTCTTAACATGAACGTTTGATCTTTGCTTACTTACTGGAAGTCTTATAGGAAAACCAAAGCACTGAGTATATACCATGCACTGCGCCAAGTGTGGTGAAACTGTGTGGGAAATTATTATACTGAGAGAGGACACACCTGAATTCTTAACTTCAAAGTAGAAGAACTTTCATTTGTAGAATGTCATAGATGGGATGGGATGGTTTGGGTTATTTTATTCAACTAGCTGGCCTCCGGGAACTGCGCTTTTGGGTCTGCCTCTTCTTAACAGAATATTATGTTATATACTTGTGTCAACAGAGTCCCCCATCACATAGACAGCAGTAACTATTGCTCAAAAAATGGCTCAGAAGAAAATCGAGAACCTCCTTATTTTTCTTATGTAAGGGAAATGAGAAAGAGTTCTGCTTTTCCATAGTATCATGGACAAAGTCTGGCTCTCCATGAAGAAAATCCCTTGACCCTTAACTATCGACTGGTATCTTAAAAACCCAAATGGACAATTTGTTTATGCCAAAGGCCATTTTTAAATCATATCCTCAGCAGAAAAAACTATGACTTTTGAAATTTCCAGGCATCCCTGCCCATGGCAAGCATGTTGGAAATACATGATCTTAAGGTCCTTTCCAACCTTAACCATTCTATGATTCCCAAGACACTCAGGGATGACAGGACAGATATTGTCTTCTATTAATCTGTAGCTAACACTAACCTGTGCTATTGAATGTATCTATTTCTTATTTCAATAACACGGAGAACGAGAAGTCTTTCCCCCCCCACTTACTGTGAAAAATGTAAAGTGATTATATAAATAATTCAATATCCTGTTCAGGAGTTAATCTATTTGGCCAAAATAGGAATGCGGCCCCAGCAAAATTACAAACATCACAGAAATCCCCAAATAGTGTGAAAAAAAAAGATTTCTGTAAAAAACCAGCATCTCCCGTGGTACTACTTTTTTGGGGGTGTTTGTATGAGTGACATCACTGATGATGTCTTTGCTGGAAGCCTGCGTTACCTTTAACTGCAGGACAGAGACCACAGATTAAGATTGCAGAAATGCAGCCACTGATGACAGGGAATTTCTACCACCAGCCACTTTTCCTTTCCCCTCCCTTGCGGGGGCTGCAGCTCCCCCATGGCCACACACAACTGATCGGGCTTTTGTCAGGTTGAAGTTCCCTGGCCCAGGGCATTGGGCAGGAAGACAAGCACTGGTTTTGACACAAGGCAGGCAGGAAGACCACATTGTTGGGGCTACAGGGGTAGTGAGACCGCCTTTGCAGGCATAAGCCTGCCTCTAAAACCATAAGCTTAAACTGGACCTGAAACTGCAAGTGCACATGAGATTGCTCTACAGTTCTTTGCAATCGCAATGTTTCCTTCAAGGTATTTTTGATTATTCTTTCCTATGCTTGAAACAATCTTGCTGTGGCATCAAGAATTATTTACTCTAGAGGCTGCTGCATTTCAGTAGACTCCAGCACAACAGTCTATGACTACTTAATATACAGCATTTTTTCATTCAGGGCTTTCAAAATTCTGCAGAGAAGTGGTTATTTTTATTGCTCTCATTTTACAGGTGGGAAAGCAAGGAAACTTGCTGCTTGACAGCTAATGCACCTTATCTGTCTGTGTCAGAATCAGAAGTGGCCCAGAGCATAAATGCAGATAGCTATGGAGCCGCAGCTGACAGGTGTTAACTTCTATACTGCACTCACATCTGATCATTTGTCTTTACCCTCAGTTGCTACATGATCCTTTTGCCTGATAAAAACATAACGCCTATCTGCAGTAGCACATTGTATCTACTTATGATAAGACTCAGCTTAGGAAACTCAACAGAGCTGTTTGAAAGACGTGATAATTTACATGCTTGGAACACAATTTACAGGCAACTGAAAAGGAAAAGAGGTTTGGGGAAGAGATAAAGGTCTTGATAACGTGCTATTCACTTTTTCATTTCCAATCCTTACCATCACAAAAACTATGGGCTTGTTTTGATATGCCTGCTTTGTGGAGTTGCTAGAATACAATCAAGAAGGCTGCAGTTATCAGAAGATACTATTTCTACATAGGCTGAGGTTGCTGGTAGCTCTCAATTAATAGCAGAAAAGTTCTGAAGTCTTTGTGTTAGTCCCCAGCCAGGCAGGAAAAAGAAACGTTAAATAAGATGTGGTGACCACACGAAACTTACCTTGTACAACAAATCATGAGATGATGCAACTATTTCTTTTATCTTAATTAGGGTCTGTTCTGAAGCTGAGCACTGCAAAACTTGCAGGTGGCGTATCCTGCTTTTGTCTCTGTTGGTATTTAGATGCTCTGCCATCATCAATTGCACTTAGGAAATCAAAATAAGAGAGCTTGCTGTCATGGATGCTGATTCCTAAGCTAAAGGAAAAACACAGAATGAGATATCAACGATTTTGAATAATTATCTCACTGTTGTCTGTGCTTATTAATTATTATGAAGTATTATTTGTACTGCAGCAGCACTTCAGGATATGCTTGTGCTGTCAGTGTATAAATCCTGTTAGTTACAACCCAAGTTCTTTCTCAGGTCTAAGGCACCAATCCTGTCATTTAAATGCAACCATACTCTCATATGCAGTTCCAGGACAATCTCCAGATGCTCAAGAGGAGCCCTAGTTCAGCCTAGGTCCAAGAGCACAACCTTCCAGTCCATCAGTATTAACTTTGTGGTTTTTAAACACAGCACAGTTCTTTGATCACAATCTGCTGAGGAGCTTACCATCCCAAATGTGGCTTGAGGACATGGTTGGCTCCCAACCTTGTCCTTGAATCCTTTTTTCATGTCAGTGTAAACACAGTCTAGTAGACTGTTGAGGAGTAGATGTTCATTGTGCCAAGTCCTGGTATTTTCCCTTGACTTTCTGGGAATTGACTTTACAAAATACTTTGACTCACAGATGCTGAAGTGCTACCTAAGCCTCCCAATACACTGTGATTGTTACAATTCAGACAGAAAGAAGCAGAATCACATACCCTGTCTGGTAAGCTGTTACCAGACACAAACTAAGACATCCAGTACCACTCCATGGTATGTTTCACGGATGGCCAGCACAGGTCTATGCTCACTCACAGTTTCTCTACCACATGGAAGGAAACCAAACCAGGCTCCATTCAATGCTTCTCCTTATATTTGTGATAGAAGGCCTTACCTTCCTTCTCAAACTGCGCTTTGCACAGCTTGCCAGGCCCATTGTCATGGGTTCAGCAGCAGCAGTCATTTTTCTCCTTCTTGGTAGCTGGTGCAGTGCTGTGTTTTTGATTTTTGG
>JARCZZ010011157.1:13652-56860 GCA_030323915.1 Brotogeris chrysoptera | reverse complement strand
TTTTTGTAAAATTTTTATTAAAAAAAAAAAAAAAAAAAAACAACAAAAAAAACCCCACCCACCCCCCCCCCCCCCAACAAAAAAACAACAAAAAACCCACGAACCCCAAAACAACAACAACAAAAAAAACCCACGCCAAAACCACCCCACCCCAAAACAAAAAACCCCAACAAACGAACAAGCCAACCAACAATAAAAAAAGCAACAGCTTTTTCTTTTTTCATGGAGTGTTTTACTCTTTGCTACAGTGTTAAGCTAGGCTTGCACTTCAAATAACTTTTTCTACTTTATGTTCCTTAACAGACAATGGGGGTTTTGATGGGTTGTATGTACAGCACATGTCTAAGTACTTTGTGACCTTGTAATGCACTATCACATAGTGCTACTTTGGTAAGAAAACCAAACCCACACTGTTTTTAAACGAGTCTAACCCTAGCAGTGCTGTGTGTGCCATATTATACATGGATCTTATTTCAAAAAAATAGTGGTGTGCCTGTTAAATTTTGTGTTTTTCTCTGTTCTGCTTTGTGGCTCTTTTTTTTTGTGTGGGTTTTTTGTGGTTTAATTTTGTTTTTTTCTTTTTTTGTCTTTTTGTGCATCTTTCAGTTTGAGGACTCTTTGGGGTAATTTTAATTATGGGATCTGAAACTTTATGGGTGTATTGGATTTCGTTTTGTTTTGCTTTTCCCCCTCATGAGATAATTCAGCAGTTACTTGACTATTGATAAACACATGAAGAAAAGCACAGCCCCACATGCTCAGGAAACACTGAAGAGTACTTGGCACCAGAAGCACTTTGCTGTTGAGCTCATCTTACGAAGCAGGTTGTGTTGATAGAGAGTGGGACTCTTGGAAAATAGCACTGTCCTGGGCTGGTTTAGTACTACCTCATTAAGGGCTTTCCTATGTTGACTGGAGGAGGTTAGAATTATAGGCCTCATGTAAATCTTTATCTATGGAACGTAGACTTGGTTTCTAGAAGTAATGAAGGATCACTTATGTTTTGTAATAAGGATAAAAGTACTGTAACTCAAATTTAGTATGAACAGTCAGTATAAGCAGTTCATTTGGGTACCCTTGCATTGCCCTCCCTCCTGCTACTGCAGTGCTGGGTGGGTGCTCCCATGTCCTGCTGCTGCAGTTTTGGTGCTCTTTGCCTTTCATGGGGAGTTAGAGAAATGCTCAACCAGTAATTTTTCACCAAAAAAAGTCTCTCTTTTCTTAGAGGGAAGTGACATAAATACTTGGATAACTCTTCACACAATTTAGTCTAGGTGAAACTTATTTACTGTAAATTTGCTGAAAATCAATTGTTAATTCCTTTGCCTAAATCTCACCCTTGAGGTTGTTGCCCAATCTTATGACTGTACTTACGCGATGTCTAGTTCTGATGTTTGGATGATAACCAATTTAGTTTGTTTGTTGATCCATGAGGTGAAACTTGCTGTATTTAAACAAGTATATTTTCCCTACATAATGCATAACTATGAGGAAGTGTACTTTAAAATCTTTTCTTAGACTTCTCTAGTAGTTTGTTTCAACCACAGATGATAATAACTTGGTAAGTGTGACAAGAAAATTTGGGGTAGATGGGGGGAACAACACTTGTATTTGAATGTCCCAAAGAAGATGGAGATATTCTAGGAAACCTAGGCCTCTGCTAAGATTTTTGCTACAAACAATAGTTTTAATAAAAGCTAGACCCTGAAGACATGAGTTAATAGATTTTGAGTTAGCTGTTTAACAGGCAATTGTAACTTTGAGTGGTCCCATCTGTGTTGGTTTTGGTGTGGGGGTAGCAGGATCAGTGATAAATTTATCTTACATTTTTATGTTTAAATGGCTAACCAGGAATTGCTATTTCTCTTCTGGATTTTGTTGTGGGGTGGTGGCAGGAATTCATATAATAAAACTAAATGTACTGTGATCCCTCGAATAATTAGTGTACCTTTCTTGCAAATGAAGTTAAAAAAACTTGGTGTGCTGTTGGTTTTTACTCCTGTTTAAAGTTCCTGTGTCCCTGTTGGAGCTTTAAGACATATGAAGTATGTCTCTTGACCAGTTTCTCACTGAAATACCTTTTCAAAGTCTATAGTTTATTAGGCCCCGAGCACGGTTTCTTTTCCTAGACAATAAAATTTTCTTTTCTACTAAATTGTGCAGTTTCTGTTGGTGTTTTTTTGTTTCATGTTTTTATTTTTGTTCATTGTAATTTATCAGCATAACCTGGACAAGGACATAGTTGTGGGGAAACTGGAATCTTTCTAATAGCGTTTACATTTGGTGTTTAACTTGCATGTAGCAAAAAGAAAATAACATTCAAGTTTTGTCAGAGTTTCAAATCCCTAAAGTGCTGAATAGCCTATTTCTACAAAAATAAATATATGAAATGAATTTGTGTGACTTGTAGTTTAAAAACGTTCTTGCGTTCCATTGTTAACAATTGTAATAATATCACTTTCTCAAGTTTCAATGGTTTTTAAGTAGTACAACGGACTATCATGGTTTGGCATGAGCTGCTAAGTTAAGTATTGCTGGCTTGCACATTCCTGTTGGTTATATTGTAATCTTTACCTCCATTGGAAAATATTTCCTATTTTGAGTACTTATTTCAGTCTCTTGGCTTTATGCCTGTCAAACAATGAAACATGCTAGTTTTCTTTAATTTCAGACCTCTGTGTTGAAGAACTAATAGCTTTTTTCCTAATTTTTTTTTTTTCCCCAGTAATATCCCTTACAGTGAAGCCTCAATGGTGACTTTTGTGAACTTACAGCAGAAAAACTAATATGACTACATATGAGTTGGAGTTCAGATAGCTTGCTAGTTTTATGTACTTTTTGTGGCTGAAGGAATGAGAACTCAGTTCAAGGATTTCTTTAACATGCTACCTGTTAATCAGTGGTAGGTTTTAAACTAATTTTGACTTAAGCAACCAAAAATGTTCCTTGCACATATCTGCAACCTTTGTTCAGTATCTGTTTCTGTTTCTGACTAGGCTTTCTTTTCTGTGGTTCAGGTCAGTAATCAGTATGACTGTATTACATTGAGCAATGTAACTCTTCATGTTTTGGTGACTTTTATAGCTAATTTATGTAAAAGATGTCTACAGTGATATCCTCTTTACTGGAACAGGAACACATGATTAAAAAAAAAGATAATTATTTCCCGTTAAAGGCTCATTGTTGTGAGAGAACAATCATGAGCGATGGCAACCCCCTGCCAGGTCACTGTATATGTGGAGCTATTGGAGTCACTCTAATCCTCAGAAAGCATAGGGTTCTATCCGTTCTGTTGCTATGTCTCTAGCTCAAGGCCTTGTTGAACCTGGCTTTGAACATTGCCAGGGATGAAGCATTCATAACTTCCTTGGGAAACCTGTTCCAGTGCTTCATCACACTCACAATAAAGAATTTCTTCCTTATATCTAACCAAATATTCCCTGTTTATGTTTGAACCCGTTAACCCTTGTCCTTTCACAACAGTCTCTGATGATGAGTCCCTCTCCAGGAAAAGATGGGTGTGGTGGATAGGGGGCTGTAAAGAAAGATAATAGACAGAACACTAGGTGTTTGAATCGGTAAGTCACTTGCCTAGTAGCATAGCTATGTTTAATTTTTCTGCTGCAAGCTGAATTTCACAGAGGGGTTGATGAACGGGTAGCAGCATTGGTCTGTCCTAGTCATTGTCCTGGCTGTGTGGCTCTAGTGTAATAGAAACCAAGGCATAGAAATTTGGAAGGCACATAATAAGCATGTGTCTGCAGGACAGTTACAGGAGAGGCTCTCATACCTCTTTCTGGGAAATCCACATGAGTGGACACCTCCCTAAAGCACCTAATGCAGGTGGATATCAGGCAGGTGGAACTGGAGGTCTGCATGTAGTTGCAGGGTTATGATCTTACTGAGATTGGAGAGTTATGGAGGGACAGCTCTTGGGACTGGAGTCCTTCAGTGACTGGGTACAGGCTCTTTAGCATGAATAGGCTGTGATGCTGAGGAGGATGTGTTGCCCTTTAATGTAAGAGAGCAGTGGATTGCATGGAGCTCTGCCTTGGGGCAGACAATGAGCCAGTGGAGATTGTATGGGTCAGAGTTACTGGATAGACCTATCTGGGTGGTATGGGTGTCTGCTACAGACCATCAGATTAGGAAGAAGCAGCAGATGAGGCCTTCACCCAACTGGAAGAAGCCCCATGTTTGCAAACCTCAGTCCCCATGGAGGACTTTATACACCCTGCTCTCTTCTGGAGGAGCAGCACAGCAGGGCACAAGCAATGTATGAGGCTTCTGGGGTGCATTCATGACAAGTTTCAAATACAGGTGATCAAGAAGATAACAGAAGGAGGTTGTCTGCTCTACTTGCAAAGAAGGAAAATCTGGCCAGGGATGTGAAGATGGAGGGCAGACATTCTGAGGGACTTCGATAGAATGGAAAACCAGACCAGTGGGGAAGTCATTAAGTTCAACAAAGGAAACATGAAGTTCTGCACAAGGGAAGGAATTACTTTAGATACCACCATGGGTTTGGGCCTGACAGGCTGGAGAGCAACATCTCAGAAAAAGACCTGGGGTTCCTGATGGACAATGGTCATGAGCAAGCCCATAGTGTGTTGTGGCAAAGAAGCCCAACAGCATTCTGGGCTTCATGAGAAAGTGTTGGCAGCAGATTGAGGGTGGTCCTCCTTGCGTGATACTCAGCCCTGGTGAAACACATCAGGAATGCTGTGTTCAGGCCTGTGTTCCCCAGTACAAGAGAAACATGGGCATACTGGAACAAGTCCAGCAGTGACCGAAAAGCTATTGAGGGGCTGGAGCATCTGACATAGGAGAGTCTGAGACATCTAGGACTATTTAGTTGTAATCTTGAGAAGGCACAGGGAAGACCTTATTAATTTTGCTTGTGTGTGTCAGGGTACATAAGCAAATGAAGCTAGACTCTTCTGTGCCAATGCATTGAGCACCGTTTCTTTGCTACCTTCAAACAGCTTTTAAAATTATCATCAGACAAGGTTATAATTTATCTCTAGTTAGTGTGCTGCCCAGCTGCTTGAGCTTAAAGTGAGGCAGCAGGGTTCACTTACAGGAGCTGGATAAACTATCAGAAGTTTCAGCTGCTGAGTGGTGGGAGGGTGGGAGCTGGCTGTGGGTTGGCCTTGCTGGTGCAGGTGCTGTAGTTGATGGACTCTGTGCTATGGCTTACACTATGTTCTGATGAGCTTTACGTTCTTGATGGAGTATTAGCAAGTTGAGAAAATGGGATTTCCTAATGCAGATTAGATTGGAGCACGGTCCTGATACCGCTATCACTTGGTTTTTTTTTTCGTGTGTAAACCACAGAAGAACTTGTTGCACAATGTCCCCTTCCTAGTAGTCTCTTCTGTGCACATGTGAATGAGAACAAATACGAGATAACTTGTTCCCTAGGTTTATTTTCTTTCAAGGGTGGTGGGCTCTTAAAAAATGCTTGTAAATCTATCAATTTTTGTGAGAAAGACAGGCAATAATAGATGTTGCATTTAGAAGGCACGAGATCTCCAGTCATTATGACTACCTCCTAAAAGGCCAACTGCCAGCAGGTGTCTTTTGAGTTTGTCATCCTGAGATGAACAGTTTTATAAATGCTGTGGAATAAAGCTGCTATTTTTAATGCTTAGGGGGTTTGTTTTGTTTTTTTACAGTTGCCCAGGTTGATATCCCCTAGATGTTTAAAGTTCAGATTTTTACCCATCATATTAGAGGCTGGGAACTGTTGGAGCGCACTGTGGTGACTTGGGGAGGTGACTTGGGGAGGTGACTTGGGGAGGTGACTTGGGGAGGTGACTTGGGGAGGTGACTTGGGGAGGTGACCTGACAGGGCACGTAAAATCTGTGGTCAGCTGGAGATAATTGGAAGACATAGCACCTGATAAGTGATGTATGCATCTAGTTAAATGCTTTAGCTGTTGTACTGTCTCTAGAGAGGTGCAAATGCAGCCTCATAGAAATGTTTCTGGACTAGGAGCATTATCCTCCATTGATCAGCTTTAAAATTTCAATTAAACTGTTTTTCTTTCCCCGGTCTTGGCTCTTGAGCCTTTTTCTAGAGGTGGGAAGCAGATCAGCATGGTGCCATCCACAACGTGGTCTCAAATTCCCTGTTCCTGTACAGTTGCAGTACTCGTATGGTGTGTAAGGGTTCCTTATGTAGAAGAGTTGATAAATTTGTCTAAAAAAGCTTGCTCTCAAATATTAAATAGTGACTTCTAATTTCTCTTTTGGCTTTTTACTTGTTGGGATCACGTATAAATGCAAGTGAAGCATGAGCCACCCATTTTCCATTTGCTGATCCTCTGTGCTGGCCAGGCCCAGGAGACTTGGCAAAATCTTGGTTACATTTTCTGCTAAAACTATGTGATATACATCAGGTCTCTAGGAATAATTTTTGATTTAAAATAAGAAGGAATCTTTATGCTTATATGGTTATTGTGAGGCTTGCAGTATCTAGATGCTGAAAAATTTCTTTGTAATCCAGTGGCTTTTATAGGTACTTTTTGCCCCCGGCTGACAGCAAAGTTTTTCTGACTTATTTATTTTTCTGTGAGCCTGCTTAACCTTTTATTTAAGAAGCTGTGGGATGGTCAGTTTTTTAGGTCTTTCAGTCCTTCTCTGAAACTCTTTAACTTGCAAAGGTAATGTTTATTTGTAAGTTACAGTGTCACAGGATGTTTCTGCTTTAGATGCTATTAGAGCTTTTGAAAGCAAAAAATATAAATAAAAATGAATGCCAAGGAAAGAAAATGAAATGTCAATCCAGATCATTCAAATGAAATATGTATATAATTTGAGTATGAGTATATAAAAAAAAAAGATAAGGCTGTATTTATTTCCTGATTACTTGGTACCAAGTAATCTGTAAAAGCTAGATTCAGTGCCGGTACTAACAATAAGATAACAAGCAGAACAGAACAAAAATGCTACTCTGTTGCTTGTAAAACAGGTCAGATCAAGGCTTCATCTGATTAAAATTCATTATTGGAAAGGAATTATATTTACTTGTGAGGAAAACTTGCAATGTTTTTATAATGAAGTCCAGCTAAAGGATTTATAGAATAGCACATGTGAAAATATGCAATAAGCCAAATAAATCTGGCCTGATAGAAACTATGTTTATGGGTAATTGGAGACAGAAATTGGTGACACTAGTGATTTATCTTATTTTAAGAGACAGCTGCATTTCAGTCCTTTTGAGCAAAAGATACGTATATGGGGTTTTTTTCTTAATAGGTGCTTACACAATCAGTCTGTTTTGTGATTTACCTGTATGCTATTAGTATCTTGCTATGTAAAGTTTTAAAATTTTAAATTGTACTGATATTCCAAAGCTTCCTGGTAAGGTTACTAAATATTCCAAAGTTTTAAAAATATTTTCACAATTTCCTTTTCTGTTTATAAAATATTACTTAGTTCTTATCATAGGTGAGGATAATTTTTTCCATTTAAGCAAAGACTAGTTTTAGGAATCTGTGTTGCTACTCTGTATTAGCAGTTTAAAGTAACTTTTAAGCTTGCTTTTTTGCTTATTGCCAATTACTTTGTGGGAGTGGGGGGCTTTGATTTTATCTATTTTTATTGGCTCTGTTCTGTTCAGACTATGCTTGCAGTAAATTAATGGCAGTTGAGTATATGTGACTGGTAATTTGAGACAAAGCATCTTGAGGATATAAAAAAATCAAATCTGCGATTCCAAAATAAATATTAGGTCAATTAAGTGATGTGGTGAAGCATTTCTGTGTTAAAGAAAACTTGAGCAGATTGAAGTCTTATGAAGATATTCCCCATGACCTTTATGGTAAGATAATTGAACTGCTCAAGGAAATATAATCTGTGATTTGGTTTTTGAAGTCTAATTAAACCAGAAGCTATGATGTAAGGTAGCTCCTGTGCAGAATATTACGCTGCACTACTGAAAGCCATGATGAGTGAAAGGTTAATTGCTGATGAAAAAACATCTGTGTTAAAAATGATTTTTCTCCATAATACATACATTTGAACAATGGATATTTGTACCTAACTCAAATGAAAGATACATATGCATGTTGTCCTTACTATCATATGGAAATACTTTGTTTAATCGTGATCTACTTCAGAGCTTATAAGACTTGGTCTTACTCTTTCTGAATTTGTAAGCGCATCCATGGGTGCGAAGTGCTATAGAATGGTGAAATACTAAGTTACATTAAATGGTCTTTGTTTATATACAGTTAGAGCAGTTAAAATAGCATTGATTTAAAGAGTCTGGATGTAGAAGACTTTTTTTTTTTTTTAAATACTGGTTTATATGGTGGAAAAGAGTCTTGGTACTTTTTTTTTTTTTTTAATAAAACAAACATAAGTGCTGCTTTTCCTTAGTAATTTTACTTCTGGAGTGTGTGTAAAATAGCGGATAAGAGGGAATCTGTTTCTAATCTATTCCATGTGCAGAAACTGTGAATAAATTTGATCAAATCTTTAGTCCTTTATAAGCAATTCCTTTTTAAAATGCGAATGTATCCTGCAGAATTTTCTGTCCTCTCTGTGTGGAAGACATTACTGTCATGAGAGTCCAGAATACATGGATTGTCAACATGTGTGAAATTCTTTAATGCACTAAACAATTGAACATGTAAGGATTTTTTCTGGGTTGCTTAGCAGCAGTAAGGTTTTTTACTTTAAGCGGTCTTCAGTGACATCTTTAGATTGGCAGTGACATCAGAGATTTGGCAGAAATAAAATAAGTCACTCCAGTGTTTGAAACATGAGAATTGTTTAAGCCAAGAAAAAAACAGGGTTGGATTATTGTAAAGTTGGTTGGTTTTGTGTTTTCTTTTTTTTTGGGGGGGGTTGTCATATTTAAAGATTTACGGAACTTTGTACTCTGTGTTCTCGTAAATATTTGGGAGAAGTGAATGTGAGAAGAGTGTTCTGCTGGATGTTAAGTATAGCTTTAGGTGACTTACCACCTGAAAGGTGCAAACTTAGATTACAGATCAGTTATGTCTGACTTTTGTGTTTGTTTTTTTTTGGTTTAGTTTTTTTTTGTCTTTGTTTTTACTTGATATATATCTAGTTGGAAGTATATTTTCAGTACTTATATGTAGATCTGAGTATTGTAGTGTTTTAAGAATAGAATTCAAACCAACTAAAATGTAAAATATCAAATATACCTTCCCCCCCATATGGGATATCAAATGCATATTTATAAGAATCTTTTAATTGTGTGGGTCTCCTGTATCACTGCATAGCTTGTGTTGGCACTGCCTTCCACTGCGGCTTGAATAGCCAGCAAAGTTTGAGACTGGTTTAAATAAGTGTGAAATGGTTACTTTTTGTCAGGTTTGTGCTGCAGCTTCCTGCTGGCTTAGGATGGTTTTGGTGGGTCTCTTCCCAGCTACCTTCTTTTCTGCATTGCCCAAGTTAATATCATCTGAGTAGTGGCTTGGGTCTACTCCTGGACTGAGTAAGGTGTGGGAGAAGCAAGTGGCTGAGTTAAAGGAAAGATTTACATCGCTGCCTGTGCAGGTTAGCCAGACCAGAGTTTTAGTAGAAGTGTGTGAAGGCCAAGTTTTTCAGACGGATAAGAAATATTTTTAAAGTGGGAAATCTTGGGACCCAAGATGTGAATGGAGATGTGACTAAGGATTGTGGAAGTTCAGTAGCTTTGGGCACGCACAGGGAAGATCTCCCCCATATGTTGCACGGCGGCCAGACGTACTGTTCTGAGAGGAGCTGCTCTTGGCACTTCTGTTCAGCTGCTCTTCCGCTCTCTTTCTGTTTGTACTGTTTTATGAGAGGAGAGGAGGAGAAACCACTCACCAGCTCTGTTCTGCCTCCTTCTAGTTGTGTGATGAATACAGATCAGTTGGAACACATTTGGCATTTTTGCAGCTGGTATGCAGGCTTGGGGCTGTTGCTGCCTAGTATGAGTGAGAGTAGACGAAGGGCAGGCATGAGAAGCTGGGAACCCACAGGGGTCGGGTAAGCATTAAACTTTCTTCCCTTCTCTCCTAACATGCTATTTCAGAGGGAGTAGAGCTTTGGTGAACTCATTTTAGTGTAGGCTTCGGTGTAAATTCTTTCCTATTTAGCTACCCAGGCTTGCCTTCTTCCCATGTCATGTGTTGAGTAGGGTGATCTTGTGTGTGTGTTGTAAGAGTTACTCCAATTGATCAGATGTGCTTTACTGGAATGGAGGCAGTGGCAAGGCAATTGGGATTAATGCATTTTCTATTTGCAACTGTAAAGCAGATTCATATGTCTCAGTACATATTGACTTCCATGTTAAAGACTTAAACTGGAGGCCCGTGATGTAGAGCTGCTAGATTTGCATAAGTTGCCACGGGTTTGCACCATTCTACTCTAAAGAGAAAAGCAACGATCATAAAATATTTGTAATCTTCTAGATAACGGTAGAGATTTTAAGATTATAGCTTCGAGTACAGCTAAGTATTCAGTTGTAAGATATCAGTATTATGCTGTTTACTGATCTTCTTGTCTAAATTATTTTTGATGATTTATGAGATAATATATGTATTTTTAAGGTAGATCAATTTTACCTGCTAGTGTGATGGCAGTGGTAAACCTAAAGCTTCTTATTCTGAAACACTTTAATGTCCTTAGTATTTAGCATTATGTTGTAATCTATCCTTTCTTACATAATTCTAATAATTAAAGGAATAGGATTATTCTTAACCATGTAACAGTAATTTTATATCCTGCAAAGGAGTTTAGCATAAGCAAAAGTTAAAATATTATACTCTCTTCTGATTAAAGAATAGAGAAATCTTTCATTGCGATCTCTTGCAATTACCAAGTGATGTAGTCTTCTCAAACTGCTCTTGGGCTCTATCTCTTGTTCAGGTTCAGAAGTTACAGATAAACTGCAGAGGCAGTTTATCTTTTATTTATCTTTTAATTAGTCCTTGAGTTAACTTTACTGAATTTAAAGGCACAGTATTCCAATGTTTTTGAGGACAGAAGAAATGAAGAGGATGTTTTAGGAGGAAGACACCTTTTTAACCAAGTTACATAATTTTTCAATTTGGTTGTTTAATGTGCTCTAATAACTCTTGTACTTTCTTTTGGTAATGGCAGCTACTGCCGTACAAGGACCACAGGTTCAAACCAGGATGTGGGCAGCTTCTCATGCTCAAATACAGGCTGGTTTGTGACTTTCTGGCAGGAGCTGTTCAATTACTGCAAAGCAGAGATTGGCAGCTGACTGAGCATCCACACCAATTAAAGATTGGTGCTTGGGCTAGCTCCCTGAGGCTATTTCTCCAGCAATGTAAGAGTAGTTTTACTTTCTGGAGAAACCTCTCTAATCTGACCAAGTGGGCTCGTGCAGGCACAGTTAGAGCTGGTAAAGGTTTCGCTGTGACAGTTTAGGCAATAGAAACCAATTTGTTTTCTAAGACAAAATGTTTCTTCTGACACCTCAAATTTGATGATTATCTTTCAGCAAGTTAGAGAAGCTTCGTATATATTTCTGCAATTTGGCTTTCTCAAGGTTGTGGGTTCACAGTAGCCAAGTTGTCTCATGATTTCAGGGTAGCAACTTCCAGAACTGAAAAGTGTTTTATCGTTAAAGCCAGCTGAGCTATAACAGGAACCCTGAATTTAACCAAAATCAAAATAAAAGGAAAACAATGCAAACAGGAAATAGTGTATTTTTGGCAGTCTTAATAATTACTTCTGAACTCTAGAAATGAAGTAGACCATCCAAAGGTTCACCTCTATTAATTCTGTATTATTATTATTATTATTAAACATAGACATTCAGAATTTTGCCAGCTTCTTTGACTTCTGTTTATTCTGGTTCTTGCAGTGTTGTTTGTTCTATGCCAGGACAGCTTGGGAGCTTTGCTGTGTCGATGGAAAAATAATAATTTATAAACTTGGCTTGTTCTTGCAGAGAAATCTACTAGTCCACATACAACTTAATTACTCCGAATTATATGTACTGCCTCATTTTTAGTAATGTGCAAAAAAAAGCAAACAGTGGTTTAAAGGAACAGCTGAAATAGTTGAAGTAGTACTGGAAAAACCAGCATGAAGAAAGAAGTGTAAAAGTGCAAATTAAGTGAAAGTAATTGTTTCCACAGTAGAGAACACAGTACTGTCATGTTCATTTGAAGAACAGGTTCTAGGAAATTATTTTTCTCAGGTAATGGAACTGTATGAAGATTGGAGCTGTGTCTAATGTGTTGTACTTGTGCTATTGCATGCAGTTGATGGCTACACTTCTGTAATATTGTGATCTCAAGAGTAAATAGTACTGATAGTGTTGAGTTTAGTATGTGGTCAAATAAATGTGCATGTTGTTCCTAATTTTTTTCTTAGAATACCTGAATTTCAGTATTAGGAGATTGTATTCTGAATATTGGGTTTGCATTTCAGTGCATTTGTGGGCATGGAGTCTAAGTAAGGAACTGGGATAATTCCTGTGAATTTGTATGAATTAATTTCAACTCCAGGAAGGCCCAGTTAAAAAAGTCAATAGTAGAAGGTTCTGCTTGATACTTATCATGTGTGGATGGGGCTGTGTGTGCCATATTTCTGGAGCAGGCGTAATGTAGTTGTATGCTTTTTACTCTAAGTGGGCACTGTTCCACTTTTAGGGATAATTTTTCTGAATTTAAAATGCTCATTTTCTTTGCACTGTGACAGCAGAACTGAGCATTGGCTCTGCTGCTAGAGTTCTCTGCAGTCACATGTCAATTATCCTTTATCGATGCTTTTGATGTAAGATTACTGAATGAGGACTTCTTTAAGATTTCAAGAGCTAGTTCTTATGCAAATACCTCATTTCTGGAAGTGAAGTTTCTACTGTGGTACATTTGCAAGAAAGTTCTACTAGTATAACCTCCAGTCTTATAAACCATCCTCTTCAAGTTAAGCATTCTGCAGCTTTAAGATACTGCTTACTCTGCTTGAAGAATCGTGAAACATCAACTTTCAAACATTCAGTGGAGGAACTGGACCAGCAAGTCCTCACTTTCCCTTTCTGCTTAGTTTTAAAGGTATCCATTTTAACTGCATGAGGAATGTACTTTTCCAGTTAGCTGGTTTGCACTGCATGAAGCTGCAGTTCACATTGTGGAACATCTTAAAGTCTGTTATTGTAATGGAAGAGGAATGTTAGGAATCTTTTGTGGACAGCTTACTTTTTTTTTTTTTACCACAGAGATTTCTGCATCTTTTCTATGGATGGTGAAGAGCAAAGACTGCAATTGCTTGTTTTTCTGTTCCTTAGTAGTTATCATTTTCTGATATGAGTGCTTTGTGATCTATGTTCTCCTTCCTGTCTTAGTTAAAAAAAACCTACCCAAAACCAAAAGTAAAAACCCAACGGAACTGTAGGATAGTTGTCCTTAAATTTCCCTTCTTCAGGTAGTGGCACACCCCTATTTTTGTTTGTGTGTCCTGTCCCATCCTCCCCATAACTTGGTGTCATTATTCAGCGTTATTCTAAGCTTTGTGTAGTTCTCAGAAACCTCTGGGAATACAGACCTGGCTTTCTGAGTTTTCTTTGTCTCTGAGTAGCTGTGTGTGAATAAGAATTCTGGAGTAGAGGTGAAGAGCTCAATGGATTGAGAAGAACACATAATTTAAGAGGGTGGTCAATTGAGGTTGGTTTGGTTTTCTTTGTGTTTTTGTATGTGTGTGTGGGGTTGGTTTTCTTTTTGTTTGTTTGTTTTTTAATTAATTTATAAGAGGAAGACACACTAGGGAGGGGGCAAAGTTAAATGGCAGAACTTTCCAGAAGTGTAAATCTCACCCGACATAGAATCATAGGATGGTTTGGTTGGAAGGGATCACTTAATTCCAACCCCCCTGCCGCAGGCAGGGACACCTCCTGTTAGACCAGGTTGCTAAAAGCCCTGTGCAACCTGGCCTTGAATGCTTTCAGGAATGGGGCAGCCATAACTTCTCTGGGCAACCAGTTCCATTGCTTCACTGTCCTCGTAGTGAAGCATGGAATCAGACTTTACAACTCAAGGAGAGTTATAAAGCTGGTATGTTTATTACAGCGCCAGATGCAAGGGGGATCACTCCTCCTAACTTGCACACCGAGGGGTTAAGCAAGCAGATATTTATTACACACAAACATGCATATTCATTAGGTTCCCGAGAGAGCAGAAGGGATATTACAATTAGTTTAGGTACTCATTATCATAAGTCTCCTCCCTTTTGGCTCCTGTGCACTGCCCTCTGATGGTCATGGGCAGGGGTCTTCAAGATGAAGTAAGCAGTCTTCCTCAGGGTGCGCTATTCACCTTTGGCACAGTTGGATGCCCCAGTAATCACCATTAGCTGAAACCAGCAGTATCTGCAAGTTTCTGATAGCTGGCAAAGATTTAGAGTAGTGTGACTTTTGTACAAAATTTATTGCAAGCAGGACAGAATGGGGAGACAAGGAGTATCCCAAGCTAGCAGATGTTCGGGAGTCACTGTCTCCAAACTAACTGATAAATTAGAAGGATAGTAAGAAAGAATACACTCATTAGAAGGATGGAAAGAAATAATTCACTCTTGTTAGTAAGACTACTAAATTGTTATCACACAACAGACTTACAACACAAGCCTTATTCTCTATCTTAGGTCTAAGTTAAAGCATTTTAACCCTATATTTTTTGGGCACTTGCTTTCCTTATATCAATAGTAAAGGATTTCTTCCTTGTATGTAGTCTAAATCTACCCTCTTTCAATTTAAAGCCATTATACATTGTCCTGTCACTACATGCCTTTGTAGAAAGTCCCTCTCCAGATTATTTTAGGCCCCCTTAAGGTATTGGAAGGCTGCTCTAAGGTCTTCCTCAAGCCTTCTCTCCAGGCTGAAAGGCATAACTCTGTCCTCGCAGGGGAGGTGCTCCAGCTCTCTGATCATCTCTGTGGCCATCCTCTTCACTTGCTCTGACAGGTCCATGTCCTTCTTGTGTTGGGGGCCCTAGAGGTGGATGCAGATGGGGTGTCATAAGACCAGAGGAGGAGAATCGCCTCCCTTGACCTGGAGCTGGCCATGCTCCTTTTCATGTCAAAGATTTGAGACTTCTTTTGTGAGTGCTCCAAGAAGCCTGGAGAAAGTAAAGGAGGACCTTAAAAATGTCATGTTTTTCTGATTGTGAAACTTCCCTATATACATTACAACTTGGTGTTGAAAAATCATGTATATGATGTCTGGGAATGCTGACTTTGAGTTACGTTTCCCCTCTCTCAAGTGGACTCTATTTCCTTAGGAAGGTCCTTGGAAAGACCCTTGCCTGTTTGAAACAAAAATGTTGTTGAATTAGTAATTATTAATTCATACTGTGTTATTGTTTTCCCACATATCAACTACAGATAGGCTTATTGTGAATTAAAAGTAAGTAATTTGTATAATTGAATTGAAAATAACTTCTATGTGTATGCTTACTTGTGTTTTACATTGTACAAATCAAATGCAATTAAGTACTTATCAAGAGCAAACATAGCTCCATAAATAAAGGAGTCCTTTTTCTCATACTACATACCTTTATCATTCTTAGTTAGGAAGCAAATATCTTTTGGTGTTCCCTAATTATGGCTGATTGCTGTGCTTTTCTTTTAAAGACTTTTTGGATAATGTTTCCTTTTGTCAGGCTTACTTGGTGTTGATGTTTTAGGTTAGTTATTTCTTGACCTATTTCAAAATGACTTTATCAATACTTCTGCACCTGTTAAATAAAAGCGCGCTTTCCTGTAGCCAATAGTCTAACATCTGCTGCAATAGCAATCTAATATTTACATGTTCTTGGATAATACTTTATTAGTATTTTTTTATGCAAGAAATACTAGTGAAGTATTTTATTTGCTATCAAGTCCTCAGAGTGACATTATGCTCCTTGATTATAAAACATATCTTAAAAACACACAGACAATACTTATTAAACCTGGAATGTTTTGCAAATGCAACATATTGACAGATGTTATGCAATGTTTAGTACACAGGGCTTTATGCTGATAGGTGGTGAAGTCATTCTGTGTTTAGTGATAAAGAATTAGGAGGTTTGTATTTGTCACACTTACTTAAAATCTACTCAGATTTGAAAGAGCTATAAGCCTTATCAGTTATGTGGTGTATTGCACATAATTGCACTATCTTTGAGTATTTCTTTTAGACAAGTAGGATGGTATGCCACTTGAGAAAAGAGGCACTTGCAACAGGACTTGACACTAACCTTTCTGCTTTACTACTGAACATGCATGCAAAAGTAAATGCTAATATAGACTTTAAAGGCACAGTTTATGCTGGTAAATGCCATGCTGGGATATGCTAAATGGTTGGTGTGGTGTTTACCATCCTTTTCTCATTAACTGTGAAATGTGCCTTGTGCTGACCAGCACATACTAAAAAAAATGGAAATTTGAAATACTAAGTCACCTTAGGCATCACTTCTGAACGTGTATTATGATATATTCAAACTTTGTACTACAGATTACCTTTTGATTAACTTTTCCCCTATATGCAAGTTATTTAATTACTCTAAATACTGAAAAGGAGTTGATAACTGACATTACACAGAAGAAAAAACATATCTGAAGTCATACTGAAAGGAGCTGGTCTGAATACTACTGAGCACAGAAATGGTAAGAATGTATTCCTGAAAACAGCATTGCATTAAGTGAGCTACAGTAACATCTTGCTACTTAATCCTGGTTTTGTTTGGAAAAATACACTTTTTTTTTTTTTGTGCTAAATCTCCCACACAGGAACTGGAGGCAGAAGTAAGCAAAATATTAGTTCCTTACTTTATCATTTGTTTTTCTAGATTTTGGCAGAAATCAGACATTCTTTGTTTTAATTTTTCACTTCCCCACGCTTGAAATTTTATATCTTGTAACCTTAAAAGTTTCTTTTCAGTTTATTTTGCATAAACTTAAGGGGTTTTGGTGTTGTATCATTTCTTCGAAGCAGGACCTCCTTGAGTCTTAAAAGTGGAAAAGAGGAACTTGTAATTTCAGAAACACTCAAGGTTACTAGATAAATCAGTTGCATAACTTAGAATTACAGTTGTCTAACCACAAAACAATGCTTTCTTGTTTACTTGTGGTCATTAATTTAGCTTTAGAATTTCCTGCACTGTATCACAGGGTTGTGTAAATGGAGTTTTGTAGAATTTCTCAGGCTTATATTTAATTCTTATAAACAACAGTTTTAGAAATAGCTTGTGTCCATAAAAATACAAATTAGCTAGCAGGGGGCTAGATGCTAGTTTTTGAGCTCATGCACTGTAAGTAATGATTTGCTTCTGTGCAAAAAGGAGAGAGGAGTCTTATGATTTGAGTAACATATTTTGGGCCTGTTTGTGTAGGCAACATAACTTCAAAACAACTCTCTGCTTCCTGACTATTTCTTAAAAGCCTCACTTTGCTTAATAAAGGTCAAATAAGGGGTTCACTAGTCTACAGAGGCTGGCTTTCACATCTTGTTACGCATACTTGTAAGTCATGTTTAGTTAGTCTGATACCTAGCAGTTTTGCAATATTCACTTCAACTCCTCAGACCTAGTAGAGACTTCAGTCCTCTGCAGGATTGCTTCCTAAATACTGAAAGTGAAAATGAAGGGGGTTTTTTATGATTTACTTTTTTTTTTTTCCACATCTTGCAAGTGTGGCAGTTCGAAGGTGTTTCCAGGACTTTGCAGTCTCAGGAGCATTTCAGCTATTCTGTGACAGGATCTTGCCTTCACTTAGGAGGTGGAAATCACAAAGCATCTAATGGTTAGTAGATTTGGTTTTCTAAAGACCCATCTTTTCAGAGGGTTTGGATGAGCTTTGTATTTCTGTACATCTCCCATGTAGCCACAAGAAATGATTTGTAAAACAAGAAAACTTGATTTGAGTGCTTTTGTCTATATGAAAGTGTGGCCCAAAAATACATGGGGAGGTTTCATGGTTGAGCTACAAAGCTGGTGAAAATTTTTATTCCTGTAGCATGTTCATATATTTTTATTTGCTCGAGTATTTCAAGTTTTGCACCCTTGACTAATTTTTGTTGTCTTGAGATCAGCTGAAATTCGTGAGCAGTCCCTACATTAAAATGGTTGACAGCCTAGATCAGTGATTTAAGGAGAATAATGCATTTAAAACTTCTCATTAGCTTTCCACCATCTATATGTAGTCTGGGTGATACATGCTTCCAGCATGTCTGCATTTAACTTCAAAAAGAGCTTTGGGTTCTTTCTGTGAGACAAGTCTCAATAGTATTGAGCTATTTGAATACATATCATTGTATGTTCTGCCAAATAAGATTTTGTTTTGTATTTTAACTTTTGGGTGACTAACTTATAGGCTTTTTGTTTGACTGTCTGTAATACACAGCATGAGTTCAACTTCATGATTCTTGAACTATCATGTATTCTTGGGAGGTACTTGGTTCCATGGCAGTCTGGAAAAACTTGTAGATATACACCTAGCATTAAACTGAGCAGTTCTCAACAAAAAGATAAGTATTACTTTGCTGCTTGCTCGCATAAGTTGAAATTCTGCTTTTATATGCCACCCTTATAGTCAGTGTAGCAATAATACTTAGGTTTTCTGAAATAGTAATTAGTAAACTGAAGGCAGTTTACTGTCTGCAAACCACTCTGAAAACATTTTATAAAAGACTTTGGAAAACATGTCAGTAAAGAGGATACTCTACCAGCAGTGTGGAGCTGCATCTTTGTGTCCAGGTGAAGGTTTTCTTCTGATGCCAATTTAGAGCAAATTTTTTTCTGGGTATATGTGTCAAGTGTCTCAGTCCAGTACTGTTTATCTGCAGCATTGCCTCATTGAAAAGCAGGTAGAACTTCCCAAATGGAGTAATTTAAATGAAGAGAGCGAGCTAATGTAATTGTTTGTCTGCTAACCCTCTAAAGTCAGAATGCTTCTGCTTGTCTTAAGCTAAACAATCCACAATGCTAAAGTAAAGCAAATAGATTATGCTTAACAGCTGTTATGGATCCTAGCTTAATTCTATCACTGCAATGTAAACCAGTGCAGGCTTCTATCTTAGTGTAAACTGTATCTAGAAATCCTAATTATACAACATGACATTGTTCACTCTCCATGCATGCTTGTATGTTTTTATTTATATGCATATGCGTAAATGGAATAATTTAATGCTTTGGCAGCTGTATGTAAGTTGTCTCTTAATGTGTGAACTGATCATAAGAAAAATCTGTAAGTTTTGAAAATGTGGATGTAAAACCAGCTGTGAAAATAAGTTTTTCACCTTTACACAGGGTCTAGACATCTGTTGTGCTTTGATCTTCTTACCTAAACAATTACTTCATTTCCTTAGTTTCTGAAAAGCAGAAAGATCTTGGTTTGTGAGTAAATTTTAGTTTGGCAAAGGAACTTATATTGCTGTTTTTGTGTTGATACGTAATTTGAATTCCTAGCAAATGTATGGGAAAATGGGTGACAAAGTAGTGCACATCTTGTTGTTGTGATACATAGTGCTAAACTTGATGTATGGGTAAGTTTCTCATTTCCTCTACCTCCACCCTTTAGGGATCTCCATCCCACTCCCTCCTCTTTACACAATGAGTTTTCAACTTCCACATCAATGATGTTTGCTCTATATTTTGCAGTGCATGGAACTAGTTGTATTTATTCCTGAGTGGAACAGATGAACTTGTTTTAGTCAAATGTTATCTAGATTAATGTGATATCTAAGAATAAGCTAAACTGGGACAATTTTTTTCTGTCTTTTAAGCTGTGAACAGTGTGAATTGAAGCAGAGGATGCATTGCTGTGAGCTGGCTGGCAGGTTACAATGTGATCTTTAGATTTTTTTTATTTATTTTTTCAATTAACTAAATACTTTAATGCCTTGCCCCAGTTGTGCTTTGCTACTTTAGACTAGCTTAGAGTCTGGTTATACTTTTCATGAACTACCTTCAGTGGGTTTACATTTTCCTGTGTGTAAACTTGGACTTCTGTTTTTTTGTTCAGGAATAAGAGATGCAAAAAGGATCTGAACTGGTTCTACCAAATACTCAAAGCAACAGTTGGTCAGTGCTTCAAAAGTAGTATGAGTAGTGTAATATGCTATAAATTTAATCTAGAAGTATTACTTGCAATCTTACCCTGAACTGGAAATCAGTTTGTTGAAATTTAACAGCCATCTTCTTCAGTTTCTCTATAGTAATGTACCTAGAATTAGATTATACTAGAAATAAGACTGAATGGGATTTGATTAATACTTGCAATATTAGTAAAGGCATTTTATGCTTCTGCAAAAAATAGGGTTTTTTACAGGTTAGTTATATATATATTTTATAACTAATAGAGCCTGTTTTCACTATGACAATTACGTGTAGTACAGTAGGTATTGAACACTTACCTGAGTACTTTGTGAGGAGACTGGAGATGTGAAGCTAAAAGGCTCTGTGAATGGTGTTTGGGAAAGAATTTACATCTGAGGTGATCTGTCAGTTTTTCAAACCGATTAACACAAAACAGAAGAAGGCAGACAGAATGCTCAGATTAAGGGGAAAAAATATGCAAAGCAACCTGGATGTGTGGACTTGTGAGTGCACTTGTTTTGATATGAAGTGCTACCAGGTGTGTAGATGTGCAGAAACAGGAGCTCAGATGCCTAGAAAAGGATTTATAACATGTCTCCTTTTAAAACAGCTCTGGGGCTTTATTTTTGTTTGTTTGTTTTTATTCCAATAGTCAGAAAGGAAAACAGTGCTTTTTTGGACAGAAAAAAGGAGCTGTTTGTATTTTGTTCTCCAAATATTCCAGTTGCATCCAGGAAGCTGGAGTGTGTGATATTGGTTGGTTTTCACAGAAGGAAGAGACCTCTGAATTCCAAATGAAGTTTTTTGTCCCTGTCTGTATGTATTTGCAGAACCTTGTTCATAATGGTCCCAAAAACGCAAAGTATCTCATTACAGTTTGAAAAGGCCTATTTTTTTTTTTTTCCTTTTCCCTGTAGCTCAGTATGTAACCTGCATTGCAACAGACTTAAACTGGTTTCCTGTATAAAGCTTTGTCTTTGACTTAATCTTGGCTTCTCTCCTGTAACTCCACATCTGTGAATGACTCATAACAAGCAGGGCCATCAGAAAAATATTGTGTACGTTTTTATCCAATTCTGTAGGGTTTTTGTTTCTAATTTTTTTACAGCCTTGCTACATTCTTCCCTTGCAAGTAATGAATCACACAGTATCTGTGTGTGTACCTGACAAGAAAAATGGTTGTACATTGAAAGAAAGTTGAATGCTAAACAAATACAAAGAATATCCCTAGCAATCAATCTGCTGAGAGCAGAGCTTTTGTGTTTGGCAGTTATCCTCTGTCAGCCCCTGGAGCACTTCTGATATTATTTTTTTTCTTTCCCCCTGTAGACAGCAAGTTCTGTTATAAACGGATGCTTTGGCTCAGGGGCAGAGTGGGATGTGTTGGGCACTGGCAGCAAGAGAGATGCTGTCTCCTGAGGCAGTCAAAGGTTTTCTTTTGAACCTTCACAGGGTCCTGTGACTCAAGAAGGCAGCCCCACTACAGAGCTTTTTAGAAACATGCCAGGCTTTACATCTCTTTTCTTACCCTTACATGAATGTTTTGACTTGTTTCCAGGCATGTGACAGCATGGGGGGGACTCAGTCAGCTGCTCTATCCCTGCAGGAATGTTTATGGTGGCTTCTGTCACTAAATATCTTCTTAGGTGAAAACCAGCAAATTCAAACCCAGTGTGAGTTAAGTGCATATCTGCTCATACACAAATATCAATAAGGGAGTCAACTGAGGTAGGCAGGATGAAAGCACGGCTGGAATGGCTTGACCCTACCACATTTTCATCTCTGTGTCAGGGAGCAAGTGTAAAGCAATGGAAAAGTCAGTTGCTGGCATAAATAGGTTTTCATTGATGTACTGAGAAGTACTTTATAACAGCAATAGGTCATATGGCATATTGGTGATATTTTCCTACAGCTACCAGAGCAGTCTTCTCCAGCTGTCTTCTCCAAAACTACCTCTCTTTGGGTCATGGGTCAAGGGAATTGACATTATCTAGACTGTGTTTCATGTCGGAGAGCACTCTTACTGGTTTCATGGCTGGCTGTTGAGTGCTTCTGTCAGTTTTGTGCCTACAAATGACATGGAACACATTAATACAACGTGAAGATTATTTTTGGCTGGCCTATTCTTTTGACCACAGATTCCTAAATTTCCTGGAAAAATTGAAATGCAGAAAGGCCCATTTGAAGGAAGGGAGACAACTCCTGGAATAAAACAAAAGTTTAACTACTTCAGCTTTTCAATCCTTGTTTTGGTAGAGGTGACGCTTCTTCGGACGGGATTCCATTTTGTATCTTTCTAGATGGCAACTGGGCCAAGGAGTATAAGATGACTGAGGTAACAGATGGCCTATTTTTAACATTTAGGTAACAAAAATGTTTTATGAGCATCAGAATTAATCACTCTCTTTCCTTCAGTACTGTATCTAATATTTTCTCAAAAATATTTTTCTCAAAACCAGGGGAGAAATACTGGGGTGAGCTACAGTGCATGAATGTACTTAGCGTTTTTCAGGTTTCACTCATGATAATAACTGTGGATCTTAATAAATTTCTCATTATGATTGACAGTATTTGATAGTTTCACTTTCTAAAAAGTGATTATCAGTAGCATGGATACAAGTTCTTTCTGCCTTATGAGAAAATAAAAATAGGTGGTTAAAAGCTAATACAATATTTAGATGCTGGAAAGCTGCCTTCATCTGTTGATTGAAATGGAAGAAATATACTGCTTATAGTTAAACCTGACAATAGTAGTCTGGTAATCTGTTGGTGAAAAAACCATCAAAATTTAGGTCTCTGTTCTTGGAAAGAAACCTCTTCACAAAGCAAAGCCTCAGCCTGTCCATATCTGCTGTTTTCTCTACCTTTGTATAATATACCTGGAACTCTAACAGTGCTATTGAAGTCCTCATGATAGAACAAATAATTGAAGTCATAAGTTTAAATTCTCAATTTATAAGTACTTACAGTAATGTTCCGGCTCTTCTTGTTTAAGAAAATGTGGTGTTTTCTATGACCAGCAGTCCTCATATTGAGGTGTCCTGTCTTGAATTCTTTGAGAATTGGCAGGGCTGTTGACTTAATCATCATTAAAATAAAGAATTCACAAAGGTTTTTTTAAGTGTTGGATATAGAGTGACTTCCAAAGAGACTTAACTCTGTGATTTATCAAGTTATGGTTGAGTAGCTGAGTTTTCTAAGGGAAAAGAGGCTTTGGTTTTAAGCTACGTTTTGAAAGTGAGAAGTAAAATTGGGAACAAGCATCAGAAATGCTCACACCAAGCTAAAGAAGTTGTAAAAAAATTGGATTAAGGAAGAGGAAGCTGAAAACTTCATTTAGAAGCATCAGCTGGCACGTCTACAGCTGGAAATGGCAGAAGTCCTTGAATGCATCTGAAAGATGACATAGGAGACTTCTAGGGATATTTTACCTGGTATCCTAAAGCAGAGTAGAAGAATGAGCTGGTGCCTTGTTGGGATAGACTGCCAGTAATCTTTTTTTGCATTTTGGTCTCTTCCTGATATATGATTGCTGTTCTACCAATAGCAATCCTTATCAACCTACGAAGGGAAAAGTTTTGTTTTGTTTTTTTTTAACTGGGAACAGGTGTTGATCTGAGGCAGCTAATAGAGTAGTTTCAATCAGGCAATACAGTGCTGACAGCCAGGCAGCTTTCCTCTTGTCATTCTGAAGAGTGACTGGCAGAAAGCAAAGCCTTCACTTCATTATCTTTATTAAAATCCTAAATCTTGTGCTACGACCTTGACTGTGCTTCAGTCACATAAGGAAGTATTCTGTGGTTGTGCAGATGAGCTAGACCCACATGTGCCTTTCAAAGAAGAGATTTCCAACCAGGGAAAAGGGGCTCCCAAAGCAATCCCAACTTCGCAGCCTGCTTTCAAGCTGGGACTTGGCTATAAAAATAAATAAATAGACTTTCTCTATGCAGACACTTGGCAGACAACTTTTTTTCTAGAGATAAATTACTTTTGCTAAATTAGAAAAATCTGGTTTTATATATCTAAAACTTACAGTTCTGTATTAGATTATTGGTTCTAGATAGACTTCTATGGTTTTGCAACTCTAAAATATTTATGGGAGGGTTGACAAGATACGTAACCTTCAGTGTCATTATTATTATATTTTTTTTCCCCCATGATGCTGTTAGCTACCAGCTGCATGGAGTCCTCATGGGAACTAGAAGCAAATCTCTAGGAATGTTTGTTCAAAATCACTATCTTTTTGGTCTTTAGAATGTATATGTTTTT
This sequence comes from Brotogeris chrysoptera, assembly GCA_030323915.1. Taxonomy (NCBI): domain Eukaryota; kingdom Metazoa; phylum Chordata; class Aves; order Psittaciformes; family Psittacidae; genus Brotogeris; species Brotogeris chrysoptera. Next base: position 32,540 of record JARCZZ010011157.1, on the reverse strand, counting down.
CCTTGCATTCTTTCTTGGCAATGTATGCAGAGGTAGTTGAAGTAAGCATAGCTTATTTTAAGCTTTCACTTGTTCACTGTGTTGTTTGTTCTTTCATCCATTCATCACTTATGATGATAAAATTTATGTATTTGTTGTGGTTTAAGCCCAGCCAGCAAAATGGAACCGAGCAGCCACTCACTCACTCCCCACCCCTCCATGCTCCACCCCCAGCTCCCAGGGGGATGGGGAGGAGAATCGAAAGAATGTAACTCCCATGGGTTGAGATAAGAACAGTCCAGTGACTCAGGTACAACACAAACCACTGCTGCTACCACCAATAACAATGACAAGGGGAATACAAGGAAAGAGAATACAACTACTCACCAGCCACTGGCCAATACCCAGCCTGACCTGAGCAGTGGTCTAGCCCTTCTGGATAACTGCCCCCAGTTTATATAATGGGCATGAAAGGCTGTGGTATGGAATACCTCTTTGGCTAATTTGGGTCAGGTGTCCTGTCTCTGCTTCCTCCTGGCTTCCCCTCCTCCCTGGCAGAGCATGAGAGACTAAAAAGACCTTGGTCAGAGGAAACATTACTGAGCAACAACTAAAACTATCGGTGTTATCAGCTCTGCTCTGAGTCTGAGAGTCAAAAACACAGCACTGTACCAGCTACTAAGGAGGAGAAAAATGACTGCTACTGCTGAACCCAGGACAGAATTTTAGTTGTAGGATGGTATTACTTATTTAGCAAGGATATTAATTTTAATATAGTATGTAGGGGAAAACAGGTTATCAAAAAGTAAATATTCTAATAAGTGAATATATAGTATTTGTGATATTGTATATCAAAAAATGTAGGATAAAGAGAGAATGAACAATATGGACATCTTACCTGTCTGCGTTTACATGTATGTTCAGATGACGTTGACTTTGATCCAAGAAAGTCCAATCAGTTAGCAAGCAGTCTGAAAAGAGACCATAGACACTGGACTTCAGGGGCCTCATAGACATTCTATTTCAGCAGCAGGGTAAAAGTAGCCTATGCAGAGTCTTCCTTTTTCCTGGAATTATGATCGTCAGAAGTCAGAGCACATCTGGCCTCTTTATGGGTAGCTTAGCAGTTTATGTATCAAGTTCCTCCTAACAGAAGGAGATACAATGTAACCCACCCAAAAATGTTCAGTATTTAATAGTATCTTTATCATTTACTGACCATGCTAAAATTGATCCAATCATTCTTTGGCTGTTCTGCCAGAGGAAGAGTGCTCCCATATAAACACTTTTGGTTTGTATCATGGGTATCTTTTTTATGCCTTCCCCTCCTCCCTCCTCTCCCTCCCCCCCCCCCCCAATTTAATAAACAGTGACTCTCTTGTTCTCACCTCCCAGTCCAAGGGTCCTTTCATGATAGAATATAGAGATAATTTTCATAATATTGCAGATATTGTGTAGGTTCTGACTTGACAAACTTGTCAGCATGGTATTTCGTCAAGTATATTTTTTGCTCTTCTTGGTGTCAGTACTTTGAGTATTTTGGGGATTGTCTCCCCCCACTTCAAATGCTTCCTGTTGACTTTTTGGCTTTACTCTGATCTGTCTACAGTAAGCATCCTCAAAACCTAAAGGTTGCTGTATATATGAATTAACAAAAGCTTAAATGCCTGATTTTCATTCATTGGCTCTGGAAAACTTGACCATATTTATAAAGCCACTTGAGAACGTAGAATACTGAGGTTACTTCATGATATTTAGTGTAATAAATTTAAAAGAATATGTAGTCATAGTGAAAAGCAGTATTCAAGATCATTATGCAGATTTCTTGTTACTTGTCATGCCAGACCCTTTTATTTTAGCAGAATTGTCTATCTAACTTCCTAGTTTCTAAGCAGACTACCTTGGTAATTACAAAAAAAAATGGAAATTTGTTTTGTTTGGATTTCAACAAATTCAATTTAAGGTCAGATGTTTTTTCTTTAACAATGTGTGCTTTATCTTCTTGTTCCTAAAAGCATATTTTCAGCAATTTGGCTTAGGTCTGTGGCCACTGGGGAGGAATACTTTATCTTGGCTTGATATAAGCAAGCTTTCAGAGTATGTATGGGTTAGTGTCTGGCTTTGTGCACAGGAAAACATAATCTTTTTGTCAGGTGGTTTCTGATTCAATGAAAAAGTTTGGTTTTGGTTTTTTTCGGGTTTTTTTTGTGTGTGTGTGTGTGTGTAGGATAACTGGATAACTTCTGAGAAATAGCTCAGGCTTTCAGTGTTAATAACTATCCATTTCATTTAAAAATAATAATAAATACTAGCTACAAAGCTAGCATGCTTCTATGTCAGTTTCAGAGGAAAAAATAAGTCAAACAGAAGGAAAATCTTGATATAAATGAGTTTTGCCCTTCAATTGATAGGGAAGGTAAAGGCTGGTTGGATACTTCAGCTATAGTATTCTAACATTCCTTGAAATCCAGTTAAAATTAAAATAATACCTTGTTATCGCTTCCTTAGAGCATTTTCATGCTCAAACCTGAAGAGCCAAACATGCTTTTAGGTTCTCTTACAAGTGTAGTCTTTCAGTGCAGACAGAGGAAGAAGTTTTGACAGTAATAAACATAAAGGCAAAATCACAAGCATAATTATATTGTGTTTTGGTAACAATTTCAAGAGTTTAGAAAATTAAACACAAAGCTAATGTGTGAAATGAACACAAAGTTAGAATAGTTCATTTAAACAAGACTTGATCAGTGTATCTTGGGTTCAGTTCCTGTAAAATATGGCCTGTGTTGTAACAGGGTTTTTTCATAATTAAAATAATATTTGAAGTAAAAGTTCAAATTCATTTTTCCATGTGAACTGAGAAGAAACTACAATTGGGCTTTTTATGATTTGGTGATTAACTAGACAAGTGGTATACTTCATGGGTACCATAATAGTTAACACCTGTTTCAACTGGTTTATATTTGTATTGGATGGAACTTTGGCAATCCAATATATCTTGAAAAGCAAAAATCTAATACTAAATATTTCATGGTATGGAAGAAATTACAATAAACAGAGTTCAGCTTAAAATATAAAATGCTTATTATGCACATTTACGTAGCCTTTCGTCTGTATTTCTGTAACTGTTACCAGTTTTGTAAAAGTAATCCTAGTTTTTTTGAAGGTCAGTTAAGTGATTATTCAATGTCATAAAATGAATACTGTTTCTAAGAAAACTGTTTCCTGAGTAGCAGAAGCTGGCAGAAATAAATCAATTTGTAAGAAGTCAGTACACCATATTCATTACCATTTGGTTTGTTGCTTCTCCCAAATCTGGTTTGAGGACAGGGACCATTGGTAGAAGAGTTGACTGGTCTCCTCAGGTGTGGAACCAGGCATGGTTTTTCAGCGCTCATGTCAAAATCCTGTCACAGCACTTATGCTTTCTTATCTCTCAATAGAGGCACTGTTCAGTTGTCATTGTACACATTTAGTTTTCTTCAAAGAGTACTTTCATTGACTTGGTATCTCTTTTGGTTTAGAAAGTGCTGTTAGAAAGTTAATGGCTCTCTCCTACTTGGGTCATATCTGTGGTGCCTGGTCCTGCTGGCAAAGGAGCCTGTGGTACTGGAGAAGACTTAAAGAAAGCCTATTTTGTCTGTTTCTGCTTCTTGAAGCTGTCATTGCCTGAACACCTTCAGCTGTTATGTGCCAGAGCTGCCAACTAAGTAAGCACAAAAAAACCACACCCCACAATCTTCCTTCTGTCCTTCCCAGTTAAGTAAGTCTGGGGGGCTATTCCAGTAAGTGCTACTTATTATAGCAAGTAAAGCTAGACCTGCTCCCCGCTGTCACTGCACACTAAGTTGTACTGTCAAAGGAGGGCAGCACAAGGTGTTAAGTGAGCAGCAAAGCTTTTTATTTTGGTGGCTGAAAGCTTTCTTATACAACTAAAACCTGTCTTCCACAAGTGACTACTTGGGCTTGTCTTTTTAAAAAACGTTCCCACAGCAGCTGAGGATAGTGGGGTTCTAGTGACTTCCATCTGTAGGAAGAAAGATCTAAAAGTATTTATAAATTATTATTTGAAGTGGGATTTGATTTAGCAAGCCATTAAATAACTGAACTGCACTTGTTGGTTTATTATTTCCTAGATTAGGATTAGTGATGGTAATTTAAGTGATAGGTGTTAGTGTCACTTTTTAATGTTGTTTGTTACTGGTATAGTATTTTGAAATCATTAATTTCACTTAAAGTCAGAAAATGCAACACTTTATTAAAATATGAGAGCTTATTTCAAATTTAATGATGAGTGGGCTACATAGTGCGTGCCATGCATCACAGGGACAACACTGCTGACCTCCTCAGCCTCCCACTTGTTCTCTTGGGTGTTCGAGAACTTGGAAATTTACTGCTTTTTGAAAGAAGCTTCATTTGATATAAAAGTCTAAAGTGCTATCAATAAAACTACTAAAATAATCTGCCATATATGTCAGATCTAAATTTTGGGAGCTTTTCAACATGGTGTTTCAAAGATGAGATTGTCTTGAGAATGAGGGTTAATACTCCATAGAGGTGTTTGGAAAAGTTGAGTTTAGGATGCAACAATTTAGTAGATGTTTTTCCTAAATACAAAGTAATCCTTGCTTTTGTTTCAGATTATCTGGTTTGAGGTAAACCTTAGTGACTTACTAAACTGCAGCTCATTGTAGTGAATGCTGTAAATGGTTTCCATTTTTAATAACTTGTACATAGATTTCACAACTCCAAAATGCTTCTCTTGCTCATTTCCATGCAGAAGATGCTGGTTTTGTCTTTTTTAAACAAAAACCTGTTTAGCCTTTCAATAATGAAAGAAATGGATAAGTTTCCCCTTCTGTTTGGCTACATTCAGTGTTTCCAGAGGTGCTAGAACTATCTTTCCCTGCTTTGGAGAGGAAGAAAAGCTTCAATGTAATTGACTATGAATAGTAAATGTTTTGCACACATTGGAAACTTTCTTAGAGCATAGGTACTTAGACTAAAATGTATTTGTGGCTAGCATCCCAAAATTCATACACTACTTATGAAATTTACTTTTTCTTAACTGTAATTTCTCCACCTAGAAATAAGAAAGTAAATTTTAGGAAGTAAGTGGGATAAAAGAGAAGAATAGATAACCGATCAGGAAGCATAATGTACTGCTTCATATAGTTTGTCTTCAAATTTTTAGGCTTTTTTTTTTTTTAATATTGGAAGATCCCATCCTAAGTGTGACTCAGTAGTTTAACTCTTTTCTTCCCCCCCCAATTTTTAGGTGCGTAGTAGGGATGGTAATGACTACATCACTTTCATATGCAAAAAACTATTTTAGGTGAAAAATTAGGAGGCCTACCTCTTTGTGGATTAAATACTGCTGTATCATGGAAGCAAGATGGCTAAGTACTAATATGTCACAGTATGTTTTTAGTAATGCGAAAGCATTTTTTTTCCCTTTGTGAAGCCAGTTTAGGATGTTCATTCCCTCTTCTTCCTTGCTTTGTCTGTTCTTGTTTGAGTCCATCTGTTTTACCATACAGTTGTTGTTGGGGCCAAGCTGTAAATCAGTTCACCAGAATGATTCAAATTAAAAATAAACCTACAGTAAAAAGCTTGGAATTTGCTTTGTCAGCATTCTGTTTAAATGCCTTGCAGAGCATCACTGTTATTATCTAAGCCGTCTCTTGTTTGTATTCAGTTTCGAAATATGTAGCTGTAGTTGGAACAAAATCTGTTTATTCTCAAGACTTTAACTTCAGCCTCACATCTGTCATGTTCTCCTCTCCAGTTTATCTCCTCTTCCTTCTGATTAAAAGCACCTTGGTCCTGTGTTTCACTTGAAAAGCGTGATGGTACTCCTTGATTCCCAGAAATGGTTCCTAGCAATTCCTGAGTTAATGGAAAACTTGTGAAACAACATGCATCTATGAAGCAGCTGCTGTCAAAATAAAGTAGTGTTTTTCAAAAGAAGTGTATTTCTGTGGTTTCAGTAGTTTTGTAAATCTGAAAAACTGAAGTCTTCCTCAGTTGTTTCCTCTGCTTCCAGAAAATTTTGTTCTGATGAAAGTGCACCAGTTCACTCTTTTAAAAGTGCTTGCATGTTTTGAGGGTGAGGAGAGCTTTGTTTTCTTCTCAGACTTGTGAAATTGTAGAATCTGGAAATGCTCTACAGCAGGATGACTGCTTGACAGACTTCATTCGCTGCCTCTAGTCTGACTACACTTGAGTTAAATAACAAACTTCTGAGCTGTATGAAATAAAAATCTTGGTGTACACTTTTTCAATGGTACTTAAATGTTGATATTTTGAGAAGCCTGTTTCAACTGCAGTGGAAAAAGTTGTCTTGTGCCTCTAGCCTGTATCTGCTCAGCTGCATTTGTTCCTAGATTATCTGAGTTAATGTTAAGTTTGGAATTGCTTGTGTAATTGAAAGAGTGGGGAGAGCTAAGTACCTGAAACAGTTTTGAAGACAAGGTGATGGGGTAAGCTAAGGATTTGTTTTGTACATGAGAAACACAGACAAATTGCAATGGCAGTGAGTTTCTTCAGAGATCCAACACTGTTCAGGAAACTTCATTTAGGACTTGGAGTTCTGTTGGGAGGTATCCCTTTGTCTAGAGAAAAGGAAATTATCCTCTTCATCAACAGCTTGAGCTACTGTGTTTTGAATTGATTGCTAGGTCTCATGTTGCTACCTAGATAAGCTACAATGTAAGCTATATGCACTATGGCTTACTAAAATCTATGATTTTAAGGGCTGCCCTTTACATTAACTAAATTTAAAATTATGGGCTTAAATACGTGTGGGAAATTGTCAAATTCTTACTAATGAAATCACTGATTTATACGATTGCTTCTAGGCTATGTTTTGCAATGATGCTTTGTTCTGTCATTGTGGTGGTCTTAACTGTTGTTTGAAAGTACTCTGAAGGCTCTGTACTCCCTTTACAGCCACATGTACTTAGTCGTTACTCACTCTTCCTTTTGTAGGCATTACCTTTTATATAAATACAAATGTTCCAGTATGACCAGTACAGCCCCTACAATAAAGGGAGTGTTTTAGTGTGCTGGCATATGTACGTATGGGTATGTAGGTCTGTTTTCACAAAATCAAGGTTTTACCTTTCAGCCTTTGATTTCCTAGCCTAAGAGGGTGAAAATCTTAATTTTCCCCTGTTTAAGAAGTTTCTTTGCCCACAGTTGCCAAGCCCTACCAGTAACAATGTTCAGTACTGCTTTTAGCTTTTGAGTCAGCTCTCTTGAATGTCACTCTAAGCGTTCAAATGTGCTTATGCCTCTGGTTTGTACAATAGCACCATTTCTAGTGGAACGATGTAGGGTTACCTTTTGTTTTAAAGCTGATTTGAATGTAGCAGTTCATAAACATTGGCTAGTGGAAAGCACATGTTGCAAAATTTCACTGGATAACAAATGAGAGGAATGCTTAACTGCAGTAATAACTGTTTAGATTTTTGTGGCATTTGCTCAGTCTCAGAAAACCAGATAGCACTAGCTCTGTATTTCTCATCAATATATAAACTAGCAGAGTAGAGGAAAAAAGATTTTTCAATGTGAATCTGGCTTACTGTAATGCTTATTCTTGTTTTGGTTCTAATTTTTAACCTTGATATAGCAAAACTTGTACCCTCCTAGCTTTATTTTGATGCTTCTGTTGATGGTATTACACAGTAAAGTATGCAGTGTGAATGTATCATTGGACTTGCATGTCTGTATTTACTTCGTAAGTAAAATATGTATCAATATATTATAGCTCTAGATTGCAAATATGAGCATCTGCTTGGATTCCATCCTGAACAAGTGACTTGCAAAAGGTTGTTCTGGGTCTTAGTGGTTGACAAATATTTACTGTATGGGAAAAAATTACTGAGTTATAATTTTACATTAGCATGTGTTCATTGAGAACTTCTCAATGTAAACCTGTAAATTTCCTTCTTTACGTTTTTTAACCAGATTGCACTTTTGTTTTACAGCTGCTGCAGAGGGCAAAGGGAAAAGTGGGGAAGACTTTTTTCAGAAGGTAAGAAAGATATTTAATTCTATAACATCAGTTGACTAGAGAAGAAACTTACACCCATTGCTCATTCATCAGCAACTTAATGTGTGGTTTCCACTGTATGGATCAAATTCCAAAAATGTTTTTGTCATTTAATGTGTCTACTAACCATCAACTCTGCATGGAATGGGATGAGAAATGTCCTCTGGTGTATGCTGATGTCATGTATGCACAATAACTTAATTCTTCTTTAACTGAAATTTCAAAATGTTTGTTATGAAAGCTTATTTTTCTTAATAGTGGGGGTTCATCCAAAAGAGGAGATGGTCTTGAGGTTTTTATGATATGCGTAAACACTACATCCTGTTACTGAAAAACTGGAACAAAACTTATTGTGAGATTGTTAAAAGCACAAATATTTGGTTGAGAAATGCAGAGGCCTTTTAAGAGAGAAATGCACAATCCACAGAGTGATTCAATAAAGTTTGTGGTTAGAAAGAGGCATGGAAGGACTGGAAAAAGTAGTCCTGCAGCAGCTAAGCTACAAAGAGAAGCATGGTCAAGAGTAATGACTTTGAAATTAGTTTTACAAAGCAACATGGGTTGTTCTTTTGTGCGATGTTTTTTTTTTTCTTTTTTCCAAGGATAATGTGTAAAATATTATTCACAAGTTATATTAATGAAGATCTGCATACAGTATGCTAATAAAAATGATTATCTGCTTTGCCTGTCTTGCCTGTAGAGAAGTCATTATAAATGTTTGTGCTGTATACTAAAATACCTTGAAACTCCTTTTTGGTTGAGCCTTAAATAAGTTTTGCTATATTTTCCATGTTTTCTTCATATTTGTAAATGGTACTTCAAGAAATATCTCTCTCTCTAGATGTGAAAGAATACTTTGTCCTGCAAATGGTTTTCAGTTGCTTTGATGAAGGCTGGTGGGGAGGAGTACATGTTTTGCTGAAATGTTTCTTTTTTAATTTATTTATATATATATTATTTATGTATATTTGTAATGCATAATGTAAAAGTCTTCAGATGATGTTGCTCTTGACTGACATTAGGTTGTTTTTCTGAACATGTTTGTGTTTCGCTGTCTAATATTAGTGTGCACAGAGAAGAATGTGTTAATTCTTCCTTAGGATTTTATAGAAATGCATTAAGTTTTTTATTTGCTGAAACAATACTAAGACATAGTAATGTATACTTCATTCTATGCATCATTTTTTTACAGCAGTGTTTTCTCACACTTGTAAGAATTTGCTTATAGTTCTTGAAGCTGTGGATAAAATGTTTCCTCTGTGTGAGACTGAGTGACTTAAGTACTTGTGTATTTGAATACTTGAATATTTACTGTAGGTATGATGCACCTGACAACCATGTACTTACTAATGTAATAGCAAAAGATCTTGATTTTAAAGGGAAAGCAAAATGTGCTAAATTTCAAGTACATGAATAAGAGTATACTACTTATCCATATAGGTAATAGATGTAGTGGCTATTTTAGCATTAATATATTGTCATGCATGTGCATAATTAGTATAGGGGCACAGGGTGGATGCTGTGATAGGTTAAAGGTGATTAATTCTTACATTCTTTGTACAGTCTCATCAACTCAATAGTTTAGATTGCAGAAGTTTGAGTACATATGCACAATGCTACAGCTAATAGAACCAGATGGAAACTATCTTCTTTGAGAGTTTTCTTGTTCAAAAAAAAAAATCGTTGGACAGTTGCTCATAGCTTACTCACCGTCTGTCTGTGCAATTTCCTTTAATCAGAGTTAAGCTTTTTCCTTTCTCATGTGAACTGAGTAAGGCAGAATTCCTGGAGGTAGAATGAACACCCTTTTCATGTGTTTCAGGTTGTCAAGTAAGGAAAAAAGTGATTTGTAGCACTAGAAACACGCTGGAAACTGAAGCAGCAAGATACTTTCAGAAACTTAATATGAATTTGAAGCTATAGTAAATGCATTTTTTTTAAATAGCTTTGAAAATGAGACTTCAGGGTATTATTTGCAGTCTTTTGAGTAGAATGTGGAGGGGAAGTGCATTATTTCAGAAGCACATCAAGGACTGAGGGTGTAATTTGCGTAAATAATGCTATGTTTAGTATTTTCTGCTAAGCTTTACTCTCAACACATTGAGAGTACTATGTGGAAAGGGGTGTGTGAGGTGAAAGAAGTTGAATGCTTGAAAAGACAGAAGTAACAAGTCAAAGATTCAGCAAGGTGATTCAATATGTCAAGACATGCAGACCAAGAGGGAGGAGAGAGGAGGCTGGTACTGGAGGGAGTGAGACAATGCTAACTTATTGCAGATTGGATGTTAAGTGACTTCTGCGTCTTACTTGGTGGCTGGTCAGTGGGGAACAGCGCTCAGTTTTGTGTTAGCTTGCCTTCAGGAGGAAGAAAAACTGCTCATATGTGCTCTGATTTGGGCTCAAAATCAGGAACTCAGCCTAGATTAAGATACATACAGTATGATTCAATGAATCTGTCATGCTTTTGAAGAAGAGAAAGTTCATGCAAGGGTTTGGTGCTAAGTAGTCTTTTACTAGTCTTCTAACTTGTGAGCAAGCAGTATTTGAATTTTCATGGTCAAGCATACCCTCAGTGGATGGGAACTGCTTGTATCAACTTTTGCCTCTTGAAATTTAATAATAACAATTTAAACGTCAAAATGCATTATTTCACTGAGTGTTTTAGCAGAAACAAGCACATGTTCTGTACTTGGCTGGTGAAGTTGCAGAATAAGCCCCACTTCTTAGCTGCAAATGGCAAATTAAGGTAATATTTCTGCCCTGTCATGGCAGAGAAAATTGAGTGATGAGTGCTCCTTCCTCTGCTCTTCAATTGAAGTGGAAAGTAGAAAAATTGGTTTTGGTAGCAAAACACTTAAAAAAACCAAAAAACCCACAAAAAAACAAAACAAAAAAACCCACCAAAAAAAACCCCAAAACAACAACAAAATACCCAAACCCCCCAAAAAAACCCCAAACAGCCCACACAAACAAAACCAAATAAAACCTAAAGGCTTTCTTCTAATATTTCTAACTTATAGTACAGCTTCGAAGTGGGGAAAACCTAATACAGCCTAATATGGATTTTTCAAGTCACCTGGGAGCTGCTAATTATTTAGCAAGAAATAAGTAAATAATGTGATAGCTTTCTGTCTAGAGCTCTCCAATCCGTAGTTCGGTGACAGGTAATCCTTAAATAAACATGGATTGGTTTGCTTATATGTTATATGCTCTTTATGTAAAAGATCTTTGTGGACCTTCCTTTATATGTTATTGTTCTAATTCATTCCATGAGAGTAATACATAATGTGAAGCTATCACTAGTTCTTGAGCCAGCGTCCTTTGATGGTGGAATTTTTCCATTGAGTTCCATGACATCTGGTTCAAGCCTCGTAGGCAAGCAAGGCCGTTCCCAGACAAAGCCAGGACATTGTTCCAAGGAACATGTAATTTATGTAGCCTTATAGATATGCATGGCACTCCTACATAGGATGTAAGAAGGTGGTGGGTTTCTGCCCTGAAGAGTTCATAACCGTAAACAGATGAGTGTTGGCTGTGTAGACAGGGGAATTTAATGCACCATTTCTGTTTGCTTTTAGCTCTTGTCCTATGAAGGCTTTAACTTTCAAACACTTGGAAGTCTTAGGCTGATAACCTTTCATTCTGAAATTTTTGAGGGCAAGCATCTAGTCCTATCGTGGGACTGCCAGCAATATAGTGGGTGCTAGTTGAAGGTTGTGGGATTAGAAGAAGTTGGGGGGAGTTCTTGCACTAATGTAGTACTGCATGTGCAGAGAGTAGTGATTGGATATGGTGCACATGTGATGCTCTGCCCAAGTCCTTCACTGTAGGTCAGATGTAAACCCACTTCAGCATAATCCAGTGTGTGTTAGCCATGGGTGTTTTGAGTATTTCTCAAGGGGCACACTGGCTGCTCTTTCCTGGCTTTCAAGAGTACATTTTCAGAATTTGATTGAGAAACACGATATACTACCAGCCAGCTGTAACTTGTGGTGTTTGTTGTTTCTGAATGTTTGAGATTTAGGTTTGTGGGTTTTTTGTTTGTTTTGTGGTGTTGTGGTTGTTGTTTGTTTGCTTGTTTGGTTTTTTCTTTTTTTTTTCTTATGTTTTTTATTACTTAAATAGAAATGGTGTTTGTAGGAATATATGCATTTGCATAGTTGCAGATACCCAAGGTTTTCTAAGGTATTGCTGGATTTACTCAAAATATATGTTTAAATGCCCATGCTTCTCTTGACTGCAAACTTTGTTACTCCCTGAAGGGGATATAATCATGCTTGGAAGTAAGAAGATGCAAACAGGCAAATGCTGCATATGTGTACCAAAATCTCTTCTGTTAAATATTAGGAGCTTAGAAATATAAAAGACTAAGGTTTTCTTTTCTTAATTTCTTCTTCCTGTTCTTGTGTATAACATGCTTCATCTGTAGCATTGTGTTTTACTAAATGAAAAATATCTTAAAAGATACTGAGGTGTCTTCCATTTTGGAAGCAATATTTGGTGGAACAGTCCTTTAAAATTAATTGTGTTTCCAGTATATATACTGGAAGCTCTAGTAGTAAGGGGGTTAAGAAACAAAAGAAAATCCTGAAGCAAATCAAAAATTGCAGTTCTTTGCCGAAAAAAAAAAAAAAGGTGTATCTAAGTGCATCTTTAATCAACTTTCTGTTAAATTGCTCCTCTGTATGCAGTAATTATAAATGGATGTGTATTATCTTTATTTAGGAGGCTCAGTCATGAAAGGCAGCAAGCAATTTTCCTCAAGCCCTGTTTGCTTATCCAAGACAGTGAAAGAGCTTGTTTTGCAACCTCCTGCTTCCACTTGTATCTTTCAAAAAGGTTTAAGTTGATCTACAGAAAACCTTGTAACTTTTGCAAAATTCTGTATGTAAATATATTGATAGTGTTTATGTACAGGTGACTGGTTTTGTACATGTAGGTAATACATACTGATAAAAATCAACGTAACAAATTGTATTTGCCTTCAGTAGGTCAAGCTGAAAGTTGATCAGTCTTCCTTTTTAATCTCTGAACATGAAACATGTAGCTAGATCTTCAACTGTGAATGGCTTAGGGCATTTTCAAGTGTAAAATATGTTAATCATTGACTGGGGACTAAGATGTCTCCAGCTAATTATTATCCATGTTCAGCAGTAACTTCTGAAGTGCTTTCTGTGTGTCTTCATCCATGACTTCTCTCCAACTGCCTACTTACAATTATAGTTTCCCTAAAGCTATATTCCCTTTTCTGATGGCAACTGCTCAGCTATCAGTTTCTTCCACTGTTATTTATCTTGCTAGTGACACATGGTGAGTTCATGGTTATTATATGTTATCATGGGTTTTGTCTCTATTTCAGTCACAGGAGCAGTTTTGAACTGCAAAAACTGGTTCCACACCTTCTACTTTTTCCAGGTAGAAGTCAATATCAACATTAACATTACAATAACCTCTTGATGTAGAGTTTGGCTCATAGTGTATGACAAGGATATATATGAAGGCCATACATTTCCTGAATTTCTTTGAAATGCCAGGCTGTGCTAGGCTGTAAGGGGAATATTGGCATGCACTTCTAATTTAAATTTACCTTCCTCTCATCTAGCTTTCTGAGAAGAGAAAGCTACTGGATGGGGAGGATGGTATGGTTTAGGGAGTTCAAAGAATGTCAGTGGCACTCAACATTTGCAGGAAATTTTAGATTGGGAGGTTTGTCTCCCTTTTGGCAAAACCACACCCAGTGGAAGGAAAGAGACTGTTTAGGTTGGATTGATTTCTCTAAAAAGGTAAATTAAGAATGCTTACTTAACTTTTTGCTTAGTTCAGGCAGAGCTAAGGGGTGGGAAGGCTTAATTCTTGTAGAAAACTTCGTTTGTCACTCCTAGTATAGGAATCATTCTGCTAAGAGAATGGAGTAATTACAAGGCTGTTTTGTTTTCTCTTTTTATTTCATCTTTATTTTCTTTATTGTTATATATATAAATATATATATAAAATCAGGGCAATCTTGAGAGTTTGTTATATCTGTAACATGAAAATGTTCTCTGATGGACCTAATTCTTGTGGCCTCTTTCTTCTCTCTTCTTCACACTGAAGGTAGATTAAAATGGCAACTGTCCTTGATGAGTTGCTTATGAATAATTCTCTTGGCTAGAAACGGTGGGAATTTTGATCTCTAGAATTATTCTGAGTGGCTGCATCACTGCTTAGACGTTGGTCCAAGTTCCAAATGAATTGGAGTTTTAGGTGGTGAAGTTCCATTTTATACCACCTTCTTGTTATACTTCACATTAGTGCAAGATTTCTTGCATTGTAGAGCAATGGTGAAGGAGCAATTTGTCACCATGGTATCTATTGAGATGCTTAAACGTTTTCACTCTGGAAACTCTATCTTCTCAAAATAGAGTGGTTGTGGGGTTTGGTTTTGTTTTGGTTTTTGTACTTAGAAATGCTTGGAGTCTTTACCTCTACAGGAAAAAAAAAATTAAGAAAGCGGAGGTAAGTATGAGAAGGGTAAAAAATTAACAATACAGTGGGTTCCTGATTTGTAGGAAGGAGACTTGCTGCTTCTAGTTTAGAGAGAAGTTTTCTGCGTACTGGTGTTTCTAATGATGTGCTGTGGGGGCCTCATTGTTAAGTAATTTTTTTTCTTTAAGTTCCTCTTGAGTAAAATTAATTAATTCTGCATACACAGATTTATAGCTCATTTTCACTTAGTGCAGTTTTTGGACACAGCAACAATACTAAAATACTTGCTTGCTTAAGACTCTTGTTTTAAATATGATCTTTTCCAGTTCATTTCAGGTAAAGTAAAGGTTGAGAAAAGATGCAGTATGTGTGCATGCGTGCGTTTGTTCTTTTCCCTTCTAAGCTTACTTACAAACTTATTAAATGGTTTTCTGTGTTATAGTTCTCCCTGTGCCACCATGCTGCACAGGAGATGTTTTTTCTGCCACTCAGGGTGCACAAACTACAAACTAAATGGTGTTTTAATCTGGAATGTGTGGGTGCCTCAGGGCCATTTGCTGTTGCTGCTCCTGCTCAGAAATAGCACCTTGCCATTACCTGTAGAAAGGTTGCATTAATACTGTGGAGTCACACACTGTACTGTGTTCTAAGAGTACTGGTTGTATTATAAACAGTAAATTCTAGTTCTGGATTACATATGTAGACCGCCTGAGGGGGCAGGAAACCTGAGAGGAGAGGAAACACAGCAGGGCTTGGGAAAGGAATACATTGGTATACCCAAAACGTAGGCCAGACTTGTGAAAGAGCTGCATAGTTGCGCTGAGCTTTGGGCTACATTTTGTTATCTCCTTTCTTTTAACTTCTTACATGCCCTGTATTTTCACATCAAACCAAATAGTCCTTGACATTGTATCATTGATGTGTTTGGCTGTAGCATCTCAAGTGCTTGCTGTGGTCCTGCCAGTTCTAGAGGCTGAATTCATGCTGTCAGTTCCTGGGTAACTTTACACAATTCCTTCTTGTGTCTTCATCTTCCTTTCCATCCTTGTTCTTTTCCTGCTTTCTCTTCTTCCCCAACCCCCAAAACCCAACAAACCATTAAATATAATATTTATTCTGGTTCTAGCTCCACCCATTGCTCTATCCTTGCTGCCAAAACTCATGTTCAGGGATTAGTCATCCTCTCAGATACTGCTTCTTCACCATTTCTGCATTAGGAGAAGAAAAAAGTATTAGCCCATGTAGAGTTTTGTCTACTGTGAGTTTCCAGCTCAGGTCTTCTGCTTACATATAATTTTGTTGTTGTTGTTTTGGGGTTCATACATACTGAGGGAGTCGCACTACTCTAATCCATCTCTCTGAATGCAGAAGATGCAAGCAAGATGAGCACTTTGTGAAACTAAGTATTCAGAGAATGGCAGAATATTCAGAAACTGGTTTTGTTTTGGTTTTACAAGGCATTCTGAGCTCTGGTTTTAAGCTTGTCACATGTCCCCATTTGGTTAATACTGAATTAGATTGTTCATGTAATGGTGTCATTTTCTAAAACAAAATGCTCGTTTGGATGATAAGATTTTATAACAAGTGAAATCTGCAGTACTGAATTTTGACTCTTTTTGTGAGAATTAATTAATTGGATAATGTCCTTTTTCCCCGGTACTCTTGCCTTGTTAATGACAAGCAGATTTTGCATGAAAACTGTGACTGTCTTTATGTTGAGATTTTTGTCTGTGCCTCTTTTTTCTTAGAAAAATGTTTTTGTTGTCAAATTTAGAATAAAATTGATGTTGAACTGGAACTCCAAACTTCCAAATACCTTATGCACAACTCCAGTTTTCATTATGGTTCTTAAAACTGTGTTCAGAATACAAGTTTGTGCTTTTCCTATTCAGTTTGATTTAGAAATACTAGTTCTGTTGCCTTTTCACTTCTTGTGGCTACTTTGAGTTAAAGCAGTTGTAGCACTTGATTATGAAAAACAGACATTTAGCAGAAAGTGTTGTTATGAAATGCAGCTTCTGTGTACTTCTAAATGATGGTGGGTGAGGATATGTACCTGTCTTAAAGTGAGGATTTGTGTCTACCAACATGCCATTTTACAGATAGTATTACGTGTCAGTTTAATATTAAACAACTTTATTATTTATTTATAATGGTCCTAGGTGTTAAGGGAAACAGGCAGAAGATTAGAATGGTGGTGATCTTATAGTAAGAGAAATGTGATCAGATAATTTGGGTATTTCTAGCGGCAATTGCAATTGCCTACTGAATTTTGTATTCTGAAAAATAATTTCGGTAGTACTTGGAGAAACAAATGCTTAAAAGTCTGTAGCAGATGATGGATGACATAATGTAAAGTTCTGCATGTTTTTCTCTTCTTTCTGTGAGAAAACTGGCTTTGGAGTGGTTTCAATGCTTTAAAAAAAATACCTGATGTTTTACAGCCTTTGTTTTTTGAGCTCACTTAATTATTCAAAACCATACATAAAAGCTTTTGCGGTTATGTCATCTTGAGGTTATTCAACCAGTATTGTGATTTAACCCCACTGCTTAAGCATTTCCTGTTTTATCCTCTGAACAGTGTGCTCCTGTGAATAATTAAGCAATTAAAATATACCTGTAGAAAGCAGAAATATATGTGGTAGGGTTCAGGAGTTATTTGTGATGGGAGAAATCAGGGTGAGTGATGGCAGGAACATTTCTGCTTGTGGAGTGTGGTAGGATATTGACATAGTGCTTGGCTTCCTCTCTGCACCCACAACAGCAAATGCTTCTTTACTGTTTTGGGTCTGCAAAAGAATGTTAGTTTTTAAGATAGTGAGACTATCTTCCTATTAATACTCCATGTTTATGGAAAGATATTAGTCACATTTTGAAAAGCCATTTACTATTGATATTCTCACATTCCATTTTCTCTGCTGTTTTGCACGTCTTTCATCTTTGTCATCTGTAAAACTGATGAAACAAATTTTCTTAAGGATTTGGATAGAAAATAGTCCCATTGAAAATGGGGATGGATACAGTGATGTGACAAAATCAGTCAGTCACCTTCCCTTCAGCAGCAGTGTATGAAGTATTTCTTGGGGATGAGTTATTGTCCATAACCATAGCAAGCTATGGTGATTAATAAAGAATTGCTGGGTTTTCTTTAATCTGATGTAGATTCAACTTCAAAACAAGGTTTGTGAACATCTATTTGCAGAATTTCTATTATCATGACTTTTATATCAATAATACTTTCACTAATCCTTCCCCTCCTTCCATGTCCTCATCCTATATGGAAATTTCTCTTCTGCAGCATTTTTTAACTGTATGCAGTCACCCTGGGAAACAATTGTTTCTTAGTAATATATGTTGGGGGTTGTTTCTGGCTTCAGACCCTTTATAGTCCTCATGTCAGTGAAGAAAGGGATATTCACCGATGCTATGTTAAAATAGAGATTAGGAGACATTTGGAACATGCAGATGCAATTGGTTTGGAAGTTCCAGATGGTCATGTTGTCAAAAATAGTTCTCTAGATGTGCCTTAATACTGACTGCTCCAAGGTATGCATACAAAATATATATGAACAGTGCCTGTCCTGCATTTCCAGTCCCTCCCCAGTATCTGCTAGATGGGGAGCTTCATCCTTGCACCTGTTTTCTGCGGGGAGGGAGATCTACTGATGTAACTCAGCCATCTATATTTTGTCTCTTGCTTCAGTGTGGTATTTGTTTGTTTCATTCACAGTACTTTTCCCTTTTCCCCATTTGCTTTTTCCCTTGGCTTGTTACATTAACATTGCATCAAATTTTAAAATTGGTACTGCTTGGAAAAATTTCATCTTATTTGGTTATACCTCTTTGTCTTGCTGGAAGGTTTATTCTAAGAAATAATCTGAGACGTGTAAACATAGGGTTGGAAATGACATAAAGAGTTTGGTTCTGGTCTGGAAACATAGGCAGCTTCTGAGTTAAAAAAAACACATCTGGAAGGATATAATGATTTTTTTTTTTTATTTTTTTTTTTTCCCAGTGTCCTCTTTAGCTTTGTCACTTAACCTCCTTGATTGCCCCCAGTATCTCAGGGCAAACTGGATCACTTTTAGACTGTTAAGTTAGAAGAAGCACTGCTTGATTGCCTCTCTAGCTTCTCATCCACCTCTTTTATGCTGCCTTAGAGACAGTAATGACTTCTATTATCATAGGTATGATCACCTGTACTTATTCACCTTAATTTTCATGTGTGTAATTTACCCAGCTGGTCTGCTAAAATATTTCATGCACTATGTTCATTTTTTAGTGTTTGTCACCAGGGTCATGGACAGGAATTACAGTTTTCATCCAAGAAATGGAGCATAGGCTCTAAAATATTCCGAAGTTGGCAAAGATGTTAGGTGCACTCTGAGGAG
>JARCZZ010011157.1:2523-13552 GCA_030323915.1 Brotogeris chrysoptera | reverse complement strand
AGTTTTCATCCAAGAAATGGAGCATAGGCTCTAAAATATTCCGAAGTTGGCAAAGATGTTAGGTGCACTCTGAGGAGTTACATTGTTTGATAGCTGAAAGTAAGGTACCATTGCAGTACTGCAAATGTTTAAGTGTCTAATCCCATTGTTGATGCTGATCTAAGGCTAGGTGTTTCTGGTTGGTTTTTTTTAACCTGCACTGATGAAAACCTAGGAAGTCTCTTTGAAGAAAAAAACTCAGCTGTTCAAAATAGGATATGGACAGATAAAGAGAAAAAAAAAAACCACTAGTGGGCATACAATTTCATTGTTTCCAAGGGTTTTTAGTAGCATGAAAAATTCATGGTACTTACAGAACCTTACTATTGTGTAATCTTAAAAAAATAAAAAAATCTTCCCTATAGATTAAGATAAGCATCTAAAAAATATCATTTAAATGTGTTAATTTTTTTTAATATCTGTACTTACTGGTACTCTACATATTGAAGTGGTATACGTGTGCCCTGTTGTATTAAGGTTAAACTGAGGAAGCTAATTCCCCACACTGAAAGAAAGGGGTTTTCCACTGATCAAATAAAGAATTGGCTTTTTCTGATAGTTATTTTGTTGTTCAGTTGGAATGAGCTTCTTGTTGAGCTGAAGTTGTGGAAATTAATTCTAGAAACGTACTGGTAGATGCAGATTCCTCTCCCATTATTCTTTTCACTCTGAATAAGAACTGAGGCAGAAATGGCCAAGATGCATGAATCCCGAAGGTGGAAAGATCAGAAACAGATAACACTAACTATAAGTAATACTACTTTAAAATGCTTGTTTTAAATGGAGAAAGGTCTGTTTGGTATGTTGCTCTTTTTTTCCCTACTGCGTGTAGAATACTGCCTTTGAATTCTGAAATGCTAATGGGCTTTTGGGGAGTTTTTATTGGTTGGTTTTTTTTTTTGCATTCAAGGTATTCCAATTTCCATCCAAAATCATCTAAACAGAAATTACAATGTATGCAAAAATAATACCATACTGTCTTAATATAAAAACTCCCCAAAGTGCTTGAACTACAATTTATTTTTAAGCTGGAATACAAGTAAGCCAAAAGCTTTTCTTCCAGCTACTAGATGTTTTTTGTTTGTGTTTTCTTCTTGAAGGCCCAGTGATTTGCAAGTTAAGCCAGTTTTTTGGGGGTCAGGGCACAGTCTTATTTGTTTTGTTGATATCTTCCAGTATCTTGTCATCTTCTTTATGTTCTCCACTGGGAATAGCTTACATATTTTGGCTGCATGAACACTACAGTTTCTCTTGGGGAAAGAGGAAAAAGAGAAGATGTAAATAGCTCATTTCTTAGGGTTTCCCTCATTTTGAGAAGATGCATGAGATGATTTACTATGGGGTTCAGTCTTGCTGCCAAATATGACTGCTACTTTTGGTCAGTTGATCCCTCAAGGCGAGTACCGATTAGTATAAACCCCATCGTTCAATATAGAAAGAAGGAAAGTCCAAGCAGAGGTGCTTGCACAGAGATCATGAACTCTGTTTCAGTCATATGAATTTACTCAATGTTTTATAACTGAAGTATTAATTCAATTAAATGTGTATTATATCTGTATTACTTATAGAGTGAGTTCTTGTTTCCATTTTGTTCATTTGAGAGCAGCACTTCTGTTTTCAGGGTATGTGGCATAACACTTAAGTTTTCACTGATGAAATTGTTACATTGTAACATGCAGTTGATGTTTTTACGGAATGATTCCAGATCTGGTTTTGGGGAAAAAAAAATAATCCTGGCACTTAAAGCTGCCTGGGTTAGAACAGTAAAACAGAACTAAAAGTTGATGCAGCAGTGATCAACTCTAGGCAGTTTGTCGTTCAGTTTTCAATGTAACCTTTTCCTTCAGGTTTAACAGCTACAGTAAAAAAATCTTGTTCTCTAGAGCTTTGTGACACTCCTGCTGTTACAATAAATACATAAATAAGTAGCTTAAAAAATAAACAACATAGTTGAAACTCTTCTTAAGGGCTTCTATGAAAGCTGTGATTTCTCAAAAATAAAACTACAATTTACTTCCCCTTGAAACCTTTTTGGGCCATTAAAATTCTCAAACTGTTTTACAGGTGAGAGAAATTATTTTCATTGGTGGAGAAAAAAGTGCTGTAGCAAAAAAATTATTTTCCTGTACAATATGTGGTTTTCAAAATTGTGGAAAAGATGGTTATTGCAATCAGCTTGGAATTTTTGCTAAAGTTTACTGCCTGGAGTTCACAAAATCATGGAATTGTTAGGGTTGGAAGGGACTTTTGGAGATCATCTAGTCCAAATCCCAACACATACTGTTAGCATTTTTTTGTATTTCAATAAACACACTTCATGTAAATGCATCCAGACTTTTTTTTTCTTCCTGTCTAGGGCAGGAGATAAACTTTTCTTTGTAGTGCCCAAACTGAGTTAGTTTTTTTTCTCTAATCACAAATGTGGCTCTTAAAAGAGCTTAGAGATATTAGGTAACCAAATTTCAGTGGCTGGCAGTTTAGACTACTTTTCCTTTGAAGATCCTCATGTGTATTTTTATCATATGTCCCCAGAATGTGTGAATCTCTCAAGTTTTGGTTTGGTTTAGCACGAGAAATGTGGAGGACTTAATGTCTTTAAGACAGAAGTCTCCAATACTGAGAAGTAAAAGACTGATGGGATGTAATACTTGTCTTGAATGACATTTGTTCACTCCTCTTTTATCTCCTCTAGTGTTTCCTTTCATACTGGATCTTAATCTCAGTCCTGAACCTTTCTTTGTTTTAGCATCTCTCTTCTTTTAGCCAATACCTTCCTATTTTCTGTGTATTTCATTACCTGTTGCGCAACTAATCTTGGCCCAAAGACCTCTATCAGACACAAGTGAGTTCTTTTAAACAGATTTTTTTTTTCACATCTGGATTGGAAAATTGTGAAAGTATGTATATGTTGCTGATAGAATTTCACCCTTCTGGAAATGTCTTATTTCAGCTGTAACTTATTATCCAATAGTTGCTGAAACCAGAAATACAGCATCATGAAGCTGACACTTTAAGTTTTTCCATGTGGTGTACTAATCTGGCAGGTGTTGTGGTGTCCTAGGGATTTGGCTACAGAAGATAAGAATTAAGAAGTGTTAGAAAAGTCTTCCTTAGATCTGGATTGTACTATTATAGGAAACTTACTGCTACTGTAACTATTGCAACCGTTAATGCATTCATTTTCTTCCTGGAAGTGGATTTGCTAATTATATTAAAATATTTTGTTTGTTATTGCTTATGTTCGCTGCAGATGATTAGGGGTATTAAAAGGTACTGCTTTGCTTAATCCCCTCCCCAGTTCTGTTGAGGTGACCTTTTTGAGTAGTGTCTGGGGTTTTGTATGGTAATTCTCACTTGTATCAGCAATCAAAAGAACATAATTTTTATGCTATTTAGGCTTTCTCAGGAAATTGAAGAAATAGTCCTTTACAGGAGGAACCATACCCTGAGAGTTGCCATCTCTCCTCCTCTTTTCCTACCTTTTTCCTCCTTACAGCAAACAAATATTCTTTCCATTTGTCTGATTTAAGGGTGGGCTATTTGTGGGTTTTTGTTTGTTTGTTTATTTGGGTTTTTTTGTTTTCCTCCCAGCCTTAAAGGCTAAGTTTACAGTTATCACTTGTTTGTTTTGTTATATGTATTAAATAATCTCCTTAATAGTTAGTACTTGCCTATGTATTTTAATGTAGATTCACTATCTAAAATAATATGACCCAGCAGATTAAGGGACATGGCTGCTCCTGTCTGCTCTCTTATTGTGAGACTGCATATGGAGTGATTTTGTCCAGTTGTGTCCCACTCAGCCCAGAAAGATCCTGACAAGTGAGAATTACTCCAGTGGATGATCGCCAGGTTGATAAGGGCCTGAAGTCATTGATGTACAAAAAGAAGCTGAGAGCAGGGCCTATTCAGTATGGAGAGGTTGAGGTAAAAGTCATCCAATAGCAGTCTTCAGCTACCCCACAGGTGATTAGAAGATAGGCTGAGTCAGGCTCCTCCTAAAAATGTACAGGCAACAGGCAAAGGTTGAGCAAAGGAAAACTTGAGATACGAGAAAACAATTTCTCAGTGAAGGTAACCACACACTGGAATAAGTGTGCAGTGGTGCTGTGGAGTCTCCTTCCCTAGAGGTAATGAAAGCTCAGTGGGTAAGGCCCAGGGCAACCTGACTTAACTTTGCGCTTGGTCCCCCTGTGAGCATGAGGTTGGACTTCAATGACTTCCTAAAGTCCTTTTCTTCTAAACTTCTTCCATGATTCTAGGACACTTTCAAATTGAGATAGTCAACTGATCACTCTCAACCTCATTTATAGTGAGCTACTGAAATTTTCAAAGGAGTGAAGACCCTTTTGCTCTGTTGTACAAAATCTTGTCCATGTCTGAACAGAACTGGGCAATTTGTACAAGGTGAAAATTCATCAGGGCCTTCTAGAATTAATATTTCTATCAAGAAATGCCTTGTCTGTTGTAGCCCAGCATGATTTTTAATAGGTGCATTCTCTCAGTATCCTAAAACCTTTTAGATGCATTTTCTTTGCATCCTACAGCCATCTTGTCATGGGCTAATATGGGCAGATCTTACCGGTTTCTTCAGGTCCTTATTTTTTCTTCAGGTCCCTATGTTTATTTCAGGCTCATTCATTTTTTTCCTGTTAGGTACTTGGAGATTTACAGATAGGTTGCACACTGTGTTACAATACATGCTGTCAAATCTCTATTCTGAACTACTTAATCAGTCTGGATATGCTCAACAATGAAAAGTTGCTTTCAGGTAAAGTTGAGGGGAAAAAAAACTAACCCGTGAAGGCAAGCCTGTGTATCTTGGCTTATGGAGACTTAAAAGGACTTGATTTCAATTAAGTAGAATTTACTTAGAAGTCATTTTAAGATAACAAAAGAAATATTTTTATTGAATTGTAAATCTTTGAAATGCCCTCTGAGGTGGACCTGGAGCATGCTGTAGCTAGCAGCAGTCACTTGACTTTGTAGAAATTGTTGAGCATCTTGGTTTGCTCTTTGGACTTGTTTTGAATGGTTAGAACTCAGCTCCACCTGTCACCAGACAAGAATTCTTCTCCAGAAAACAAAAAAGTAGACTCATAGAAACATAGAATAGTCAGGGTTGGAAAGGACCTTACGATCATCCAGTTCCAACCCCCCTGCAATGGGCAGGGATGCCTCCCACTAAACTGTGTCACCCAAGGCTCTGTCTAACCTGGCCTTGAACACTGCCAGCGATGGAGCATTCACAACTTCCCTGCACAACCCATTCCAGTGCCTCACCACCATCACAATAAAGAATTTCTTCCTCATATCCAATCTGAACTTCCCCTATTGAAGTTTGAACCTGTTACCCCTTGTCTTATCGCTACAGTCCCTCATGAAGAGTCTCTCCCCAGCATTCTTGTAGGTACCCTTCAGATACTGGAAGGCTGCTAGGAGGTCTCCACACAGCCTTCTCTTCTCCAGGCTGAACAGCCCCAACTCTCTAAGCCCATCTTCATACGGGAGGTGCTCCAGTCCCCTGATCATCCTCATGATCCTCCTTTGGACTTGTTCCAACAGTTCCATGACCTTTTGATGTTGAGGACACCAGAACTGTACACAATACTACAAGTGAGGCCTCACAAGGGCGGAGGGGCAGGATGACCTCCTTCAACCTGCTGGTCACACTCCTTTTGATGCAGCCCAGGACATGGTTGGCTTCCTGGGCAGCAAGCGCACACTTCTGGCTCATGTTCACTTTCTCATCAACCCCCAAGTCCTTCTGTGCAGGGCTGCTCTGAATCTCTTCTCTGCCCAACCTGTAGCTGTGCCTGGGAGTGCTCCCAACCAGGTGTAGGGCCTTGCACTTGGCATGGTTAAACTTCATCAGGTCAGCAACAGCCCACCTCACAAGCGTGTCAAGGTCCCTCTGAATGGCATTCCTTCCCTCCAACATATCAACCGAAACACACAGCTTGGTGTCATTGGCAAACTTGCTGAGGGCACGCTCAATCCCACTGTCCGTGTCACCGACAAAGATGTTGAACAAGACCGGTCCGAACACCTATCCCTGAGGGACACCACTCGTTCCTTGTCTCCAGCTGGACATTGAGCCATTGAGCACAACTCTTTGCGTGCTGCCATGCAGCTAGTTCTTTATCCACTGAGTGGCCCACCTATCAAATTGATGTTTCTTCAATTTAGAGAAAAAAATAGTTAATGACTTCTGTTACTTTTAAGTAATAACAGCCAATGTTTTAAAATGGTAAACAATCTTTTCCAAAAGTGACCTGTTGACTTCATAGGACAACAATAAAAATGTAATCATTAATATATGTGTTCTTTTTAACAGATTATGGAAGAAACAAATACACAGATTGCTTGGCCGTCAAAGTTGAAGATTGGAGCAAAATCAAAGAAAGGTATTTTGGTTTTTGTTGGGTTTTGGTTGGTTTTTTGTTTGTTTTATTTTTGGGGTTTTGTTTGTTTTTTTTTAAATGGGGTGACATTGGTTGTAATAAAACTGGAGAATAAACAATTCTTTTTAAAGTCACCCTGTAAGTACTGGGCACATGAAATATTTTCATTTCAGTTTATTGTTTGTATAAGAATTTCTTGTTAAAGTTTTCTCAGCTTTATGTAGGTAATTGACATACAAACCCACGGTAAGTAGCTTGTACTTCTACAAATAGTTTTTCAATACTCTTCTATTTACTGTCTTTTAGTATGTGTGCTTTCTTCTGTATAATGCTACATCTAATCTGAACAGTTTATTTTGCAGCTTTCAGAAGTTAGTCTTCCTGGTAACATTGTAGGTTAGTTCTGTGGGGTTATATGTAGTACAAAGTACTATATAGAGAGTACAAAGATAGGTGTTGGTCAAGCCCAGTTAGAACAATACATACTCATCATGTCTCTGACAGAGACAGTCTGCATGCTTTCTTGGTTCCTTTTAAGAAACATAAGTAGGCCTGTTTCTTAGGAATGGCCAGTATTATGGGGGATTTTTAAAATTATGCTTCTTTGGTAGTACAGCCTATTAATGTTAACCAAGTATACAATCTGGAACATCTCTTTTGAAATAAGCCTTCTAGTTCTGTTCTTAAAGAATCATAACTGTGACTGAATTAAACTAATATTTAATTTCTCTTCTGCAGGAAAAAATTAAATTGGGAGGGATTTTTAACATTGCGTGTATTTCTGTTCAGGCTGATATACATTAAAACCCAAGAAATTAGAGTTTAATAATTTCTCTGTACGTTATGTTTAGAATGCATAAGTGAAGATGTGGGCGAACAACCTTTGTAAATGAGGAAGGTCTCATGGGAAGAGAAATAACCTCTTTAGAAAGGTGCAGGGTTAATAATGTTTTTATGGTGTAAAGTGGTATTCAGTCTTTGAGATACTTCTCCATGTGGTATTGAAGTACAAACTGATTTGTTTTCCACACTTCCATAGAAATAATATCACTTGAGATGGGAGAAGTGGGTAAGGAATTCAGACTGAAAAAATTATGTAGGTGTTCTATGTGTATATTCATAAGTGTAACTAATGTTTATAGTAATATGGGAATGACAAGGTCTCTGTGCAGACCTGTGCTCTACCTGTGGTGTTCTGCATGCATTCTGCCTGAGGTGCTATGAATTGATATATATCTAAAGCTCCTCAGGAAATTGACATAGGAGCTGTTTTTTTCTTTTGAGGGGATAAGACAAAAAATAAATTAGTACCTGAATTTAGATCAAATTTAAATGAGCCTAGTTTTGAAGATGAAAAGCATGGATGAAAGTCCATGAACAGAGGGCTAAGAAAGGTGGCTGGCTGGTATTTTGAGTTGGTATTTAGGGATGCATCTTTATGTGTAGATTAATTTAACCTCTTTATTAGTGATTTCAAGAAGAATATAATGTTAGATTTGTGGTGAAGCTCTATCAGTATGTGGAATGAATTCGAGTACCAGGGGAAATAAACCAGCTGAAAATTATGAGCTGATAAAAAAACTAAAAATCGAGGGGAGAGAACACAGTGCAGCTGGGCATACTAAGTGCATCTGCAGTGGGAATTATTATATTGGAAACTCTTTATTCCAAAAGAAACTTTAAATAATGTTAGGCTGCAAACTTGGCATTTTAGCAATATACTGTACTTTAAAAAAAATGTTAGAAATGCCTATGGACTGCAGAGTACATCTAGAATTAAGCCTTTTACTGTCTGGTTAGCTTTGCTCCAGGAAGTTGTGTATGTATACGCCTAAGATAGTAAATTACAACATGTGTACAAAGAACCTTAACTTGGAGGTTCCTATTTCTTGAGAAATAAAGTGTAGTTTATAAGTTCCGTTTACATGCTGTATCAATTGTTTGCATTTCTCTAACTTCCCATTTGCAGCTACAGCAGATGTTTATATAGGGAAAATACTCTGAAGTGTTTAGCATACTTTAGCTTCACTTAATGACATATTGTGATTAAGAGGGGAGTCTGCAACAAATAATTGGCCAGCTGTCTGGGGACTTGAACTCAGAACATGCTATCTTTCCCTATCCTGTTGGCTGGGAACAGAGTGCCTGATAAGCAGTCATTCAGTGAGGGAGAAGCAGTTACAGATGGACAGTCTTATGCCCCAACAATACACCATACCCTATTATAATCATGTGATACCAGATTTGTCATATATTTCCAGTAGGATTGACCAGTTTCAGTAGCTTTACATTCTGTGGATGTATGTTGGGGCCTCTGGTCATTCAAAGTTCTCCTCCCAAAACACGAGGGGTAAAAAATAATTAGGAAGACATCTCTAGCTGTAGTGTTTGTCGTGTTGTTCAGCCTGTTATCAAATATCTAGGGCCTAATGTAGTGTTCTTACTGCTTAAAAATTGGTTTTAAGATCTTTGATATTAAATCAGTGAAGTCAGAGTAGGTATTTTCTTTCTAATTCTAGCTCAGGTATTAAAATTTCCAGGCAAGGTGTGCATAATTATCTTCAGATCCTTGCTGAACCTTAAATTCTACTCAAGACCTAGGATCTTTTTATAAATTTGTGGGCGGAAAAGAAACTTACTGTGAATCTGAAGCACAAAGAGTAAGTGACCTGCAAGTTCACAGAATCATAGAATGGTTTGAGTTGGAGTAGACCTTAAAGATCTTAATTCCAACCCCCCTGCCATGGGCAGGGACACCTTTCACTAGACCAGATTGCTCAAAGCCTTGTCCAACCTAAATCTACCCTCTTTCAGTTCCCCCTTATCCTTTCACTCCATGGCCTTGGAGAAAGTAGTTCTCCAGCTTTCTGGTAGGCCCTCTTTAAGTTGCTAAATGAGGGTTTTTTTTCCAAGTTATATATAACTTTTAAATTGATGACTGTGAAATACTACATATTAAGTGTCATAATTGTAATTCATCAACTCACATTTGATAAATACTTTCTGAAGTTTTTTGAATTGTGGAAGACTGATATCTGGATTTGGCATATGCAGAATTTAAAAGAAATTGCTGACTAAAATTTGTTAAATATGAAATTTATAAAACAGCTCTTTGCAAAGTTTAGAATTAAAAAATCAGTTATCAACTCTCAACAGTTTCATAAAGAGCTAACCAGGAATTTCCTGGCTTTAATGTACACCAGATGCTGCAGTCTTGCTGTAGCAATGTAGGGTGCTGAGGACTAAAGTATTTTGGAAGACGTGTTTAGAAAAAGCATAAACAAATATAAATCTTCCAGTAGCATCTTTAAGCAAGCCATTTGTTCAGGTTGACGAAGAAATCCTGTAATGTTAAGGTTTCAGAGAGAGAAGTGAAACAATTTAAGGCACTTCTGTAATGGCTGATTCCCATTCCTGTCCAGCCATAATGAAGCAGTTGGCACTGGCATGATCTGCCTTGTTTGCATGGGTGCTGAAGGGTTCAGGGCATAACAAAACCTTATTTCTGGAGATCTCAGATCTGTGGTCTAGTAAATTAATGATCAAACTCAGAGGCATTAACATTTCTGTGCATTCCCCTTTTGCTCTCGACATACTCTTTCATTCTGTTATGGTTACTGTTCCTTAAGAATGCTATTAATTGTCCTTAAAAGATATATTCAGCAGTATAAAAGTTTAGATTAGATGGCCAAATCCTAAATGGTCAGATGCTACAGTTCCATGAACACTTTCAAAGCAGGCATAAGCTAATATTTAGGTTTTTTTCCCAAATCCTCTCCCAAAATACTGACTTGTCCTGCTCTCCTTCTCTTGTTATCCCAGCCCCTTTGGCTGTGCTATTACTGCTGCTTATATTGTTGCATAGGGAACCAGGGTGGCTTAAAATTAATTATAGGTAATTTTACTATTGAAGAGGAGATTTTTGTGTGTTTGCTTGCTGTTTTAACCTGTTTTAACCCAAACTGTATCGTCAGTCTGCTTCACCATATGGTTGTATGAATATATAGTCTTTAATGCATTGGGAGCAGGCGAATATCATGTTATTTGGCAGCAGTGCTTCTTGAGGGTAATCAAAGGTGCTTTTTAGGAGGCTTAGAAAATAGAAATACATGAGTTTATTTTGCCTATATTCCTCATTCTTTTCTCTTCCTTTATACCTTCGTCCCCTCTTTCAATACAGATGTGTGTGTCTTTGCATTTCAACAGCCATAAAGAAGTTGGGGAATATGCATGTGCTCAGAATGCAGACAACCTTGAAAATGGCATTTGGGTAATAAGCAACATAAGAATAAAAAAACAAAAAAACCCACCCTGATTTTACTGCACTTTTGTTGCTTTCTTTTCTTGGTGTTTTTTCCCATATTTTCATGTTACTTCTGCTTTCTCCAGATTACAGTCCCCAGCTCTTTTTGGTCTATGACATGTGTTATCTGTTGAAGTTACCCACTTGTTTCTCATCTGTCTTTCCTAAGCTGCTCTTGTTACACTTACCTGTTCTTTCAGTTGCTGGTTCAGGGGCTTGTTGGGTTTTTGTTTCCTCCTTTTTTTTTTTTTTTTTGCCTTCCCTCCCCCCCAGTTACTGGTGG
>JARCZZ010011156.1:0-44866 GCA_030323915.1 Brotogeris chrysoptera | reverse complement strand
AGTCTCATGCTCTGCCAGGGAGGAGGGGAAGCCGGGAGGAAGCAGAGACAGGACACCTGACCCAAACAGACCAAAGAAGTATTCCATACCACAGCACATCATGCCCAGTATATAAACAGGGAGCAGTTACCCGGAAGGGTTAGATCACTGCTTGGGTCGGGCTGGGTATCGGTTGGCAGGTGGTGAGCGGTTGCATTCTCTTCCCTTGTTATTTCCCTAATTGTTATTATTACTGGAGGCAGCAGCAGTGGTTTGTGTTATACCTCAGTTACTGGACTGTTCTTATCTCAGCCTGTGGGAGTTACATTCTTTCAGTTCTCCTTCCTATCCCTCCAGGAGCGGGGCGGGGGAGTTGAGGAAGGGGAGGGAGTGAGAGAGAGACTGCATGGCTGACTGAGCTTAAACCACGACACCCCAGTGCTTGTATTATTCTGAAGTGAAATGCCTTTGTATAGCTCTACTTCATGGCCAACTCAAATTCAGACAGCTTCTTTCACTACAGATCCTAGAATTCCTTTGTAGCTACAAGTTCACAGGTCACAAGCAACAATATCTTGGGTCTACTTAGGACAACTTTTTGGTCTTGTGCGTATATTTTCTGAACTTTTGCAGGTTTTTGACTCCTAAAACTTCCATTGACCCCATCTACACAGCTATCATGTCAGAGGCTGGTAGTCTAAACATGTTACAGTGTCACTTCCCTATTGTACCATAGGCTCAAATAGCATTATTGTCCTATTATAGAATAGTACAATCTCCCATAAAATACGCGTGGGTTTTAAAGAAATCGTTTGATTATTTGATGCAACCAGGTATTTTTGTGTCCTTCTCCTATCATTTGTGGCTTTTAGTGAAGCTTTTAAAAGGTATGTCTGTAAAAGAAATTCTTTTGTAAGCAAGATTAAATTTTGTTTAAAAAAAGGTGCTGTTTTTCCTTTAAAGTATGGAATTGGGCCACTCATGTTACTTACTGGATAAAAATTGTTGTAAAACAAGGAAAATGTTAATTCCGATAAATAGTTCATAGTTTTTGCCTCTTTTAGTAGCTGGGCAGGAAAATGGTAGTGGTACCATTTTCTATTATATAAGCATGCTGATATTGCCAAATTTCAGTCTGAATGGTAAAAGTAGTTCTGACATCAGCCTACCCTGTTTTGACATTTTAAAAATTAAACACCAGGTTTTCTTGTTCTGAAAGCATTGTCTTCCTTTGAATTGTTTAATTTTATATTCTATTTTATATTGCAACAACTTTCCGGAGAAATAAAATCAAACTGAAGCATCATTGCTGAAATGTATTTTGAGCAACGTAAAATGAATCTTCAAAAAGTTTTCTTAAAGAATTTTGAAGCTTAAGGGTTTCATGTATAACCATGGTGAAAACTGACATCAATACCGTGGAAATTTTCATTAATCAGAATTTCTATTCTCTCCATAATTCGATCTTAACACAAAAATGCTCAACAACTCAACACAACCCACCATTGCAAGTCCTGGCATGGCTTCTTACTGAAGACCTAAAGAAATAAGGAATTATATTGAAGATTTTTCTGCCTGTCTGTCTAAGCAGATGAAGTTTTTTGCCCTAGGATTAGCATAGATTATGCATCCACACACCCCATTCTGAGGGTGGTTTTCTGAAGGAGCCGAGATGCTTCTTTTCCTAGGATGAGCTGTCAACATGTTTATCCGTAATAACCTCAATAACAAGCACAGAAAGAAGAATGAGCAAAAGTGGTCTGATGTCAGGAATATGTGTTTTACAGCCTAATTCCAGGCTGTGGTTCCATCCCCCATATTTTGCAAAAAGGTTGCCTTAGTCTTCACTTCCACCTATAGCTCATCAATTCATACATCAGCTTCTAGAAACCAAAGTTTTGGATTCCCAGCCCCTAGGTGTTTCCATGGAGGAGACTATTTGCTGAAGGCCTTGATGATGGAAAGAAATCTAATGCACAACCAATGCAAGAGGTCCTTGAAAGGGTTTTTAAATGCTGTTGTAGCACATAACAACTGGGAAGGTTTCAAAACAGAAAACAAATACAATGGAACTTAAGTAGCCAATTCTTTTGAGTTTCCACCTGTTTCTTGCCTCAAAAAGAAGAGAGATTAAATACAAACACATAGCTCTCTTTTAAACAAAAGCTGTGAGGAAAAGCTTTTCAAGCGTCTTTATTCCCTTTTCTCTTTTATGCGTTTTGTCTCTGTGTCCTCTTGTGTCACAAAAAAAAAGATTCTGGTCCCTTCATCTTTTATTCTATTTCACGCTGACTTAAAGTTACAATGGACTAATTTGATCATCCTCGTTTAACAATGATATCTTTAAACATTAAAACCCTAGTATTACTGTTACCAGGATTTTTTTTACATGAGAACATATTCTTCTCTCTGTATGTCAGGATGTTCACCCTTATGGACCAGTGGGTACCCATAAGGAGAGCCATGAGCTGGAGGTGCCATTTTATTTCACCATTCTCCTCCTGGAACCTCCATGTCTATCGCTGTGGTCAAGAGCAAACCAAGGCAAACTCCATCATCTTTCTCTTCTTCTGATTCCCCTTCTGCCCTTTTGCTTCTTTATGCTGGGCTCATGGACCTGGCTAGATGTTCCCATTCCTCAAGTCCTTTTTTTAACTCTTGATAACCAAGGAGAGAGATTAGGCAAGAGAACTGGATGAAATCTGAGCTTTGCCTTTCTCCCCCTTTTCTCTGCTGGACAGATATTCTTCTCAGACAGGCATAGGCTCGGAGTAATAGGGACCATAGTTCAGGTGATTTGTAAATGTCTTGCAGTGACAAATTTGACTTATATGTCAAGTTTCTCTTGTTCTTCCACTCACCCAGCTGTGCTGTGCCTACAGACTAGCATGGCCTCCTAAGGCTGTTTTACAGCACCAAAAGCAGCCCTTGCAGACTGGGCTGCACAGCAACCCGCAGATCTGGTATAAGGTGTTCAATACTTGGCTGACTCAGGCCACTGCACAAAGACATGCCAACCTGCCAAGCTCGTTTGTTATTTTGGAAATAACCCACCATGGTTTCTGCACCACTAATTGGCCATGATCCATTTCCTGTTTTACGTATTCATCTCCTGTTCCTGCTGCCTGGTCCAAGATGCCAAGTACATCATTTAGTGTACAGTACTTTGAACTTGGACTTAATGTGCAGGGTATTAGACAGAGATTTTGATTAGATTAGATATCAGGATCTGTTTGTGATAATCTGTGCAATCATTCTCACCAAATCATCTTACTGCCTGCAGTGACTGCATCTCTGGAGTGAAATGCAGGAAGAAAATATATATGACTCAAGGCAAGAGAGTTACATCAGAGATGGCTTTGGCCCAAGGACTTATGCAAACCAGATTTGTAAGGTTGCAAATTTGTATTTTTCTTTTCTGTTTCAAAGAGGGAAAAAGCAACAATTGTTGATACTGCCATGAGCTGCAAGCCTGAAACACAGAGGAGTAGAAACATCAGTGTCTTTAACAATGCTAATCCAAGCCTGTTGGACATTTGGACTGTTTTTGCAATCAAAAGCTTATGAAATACACTGCAGTGGGCTGAATATTGTTAAGTCCAACATGGGAAAATCCCTGGTAAAATCAAGGGAGTTTTTCTCTATATTAATATTAGTGTTTAAAGAACTAGGGCTCGTCATCCCTAAAGACCCTTGCTGATGCACTCCTATTCTTCACCAGCTTCTCTTCTTTACTTTTCTGAGATCACTGTGATAGCTGTATGATGGTCTGCAGTGTGCGTGACTGAGAGAGACTGGGACTCAGCAATGTACCTGCAAAGCCTGACTGGGCTCCTGTGGCGGTGCAAGGGGGAAGCTCTGCATATGCCTGAACTTTGCCAGCACAGCACACATCTCTACCATCAGCTTCAGGCACAGGCCTGATGCTTTATGGTCAACTTCTAGTACTAATACAGGCTTCCTAAGCACAAACTACTGCCCTAATTTCCAAAGCAAGACTGAGACTGACTTTAGGTCTACTCTCAGATAAAAGTAGAAATGCTGAGACATTTTGTCCTGTACTTGCTTCACCTTTCCAATCACATGGAAATTACTACTGTGATATTTGCATGGCTGGTTCAGAAGCCAAACACAGCATTAACTCACACTATTGCTAAAATAAAGATAGCACTCTCATAAGCCTGTCTATTATCCCCTATAGGTCCATCATTTCTCTGGTCTATCAAGAAAAAAGGAATCAAGGAGGTAGTTGATATTCTCATGAAGAAAGCAACTACACTTTGTAAAAGCATGTGTACTGACATATTATATATGATATATACTGACATATACTGAGCATGTGTACTTGACATATTAACTTTCTTAAACTGTTTATGTCCATGGATCTTTCCTCTATGACTTACATGTGTATGCTGGAATCAGTTCTCTTATCATCATTTCCATGGTTACCTTATCATCATTATAGTATGTACGTGTTGCTATAACACTATCGTGGATGTCTTACCAAAATTTCCTGAAGAAAAATGATCCCACAACTTATTTTGTGTATGTTCCAAACTACTAAGCATTGGTATCTTTCATGATCTGTTTCCCAGCTAAAACAAAATTGGCTTGAACATCTCAGCTAACATAAAGATGTTAGTCCTTTCTGGATAGAAAGCAAATTACTCCATGTATTACCTTCACTATGGAGCATGTCAAAAGAAGAGCAAGAAAGCTGGTAAATGGTTTAAAGCACATGTCTTATGAGGAACAGATGAGGGAACTGGGGTTGATCAGCCTGGGAAAAGGAGGCTCAGGTGAGGCCTTATTGGTACCTAC
This sequence comes from Brotogeris chrysoptera, assembly GCA_030323915.1. NCBI lineage: Eukaryota > Metazoa > Chordata > Aves > Psittaciformes > Psittacidae > Brotogeris > Brotogeris chrysoptera. The sequence continues at coordinate 40,066 of JARCZZ010011156.1, read as the reverse complement.
GACTACTGAAAGAAGGCTGTAGCATGATAGGTGTTGGTCCCTTCTCCCAAATAGCAAGCAGCAGGACAAGAGGAAATTGTCTCAAGTTGCACCAAGGGAGGTTTAGACTGGATATTAGGAAAAAATGCCCTCACTGAAAGGATTATCAAGCAGTGGAACAGGCTGCCCAGGGAAGTGGCAGAGTCACCATCCCTGGAAGTATTTAAAAGATGTGTAGATGTGGCACTTAGGGGCATGGTTTAATGATAAACTTGGCAGTGCTAGGTTAACAGTGGGACTTGATGATCTTAAAGGTCTTTTCCAATCTAAATGATTCTACGATTCCGTAAGCCAATTCCTTACATCAACCAACCTCTCAGAAGCCTTCATTTGCATTACTACATTGATAAAACAATGAGATTGTTGATATCTGTAGCAGGGAAGACATGCCAGCCTCTGCAAAAAGGATAAAGATAAGGATTTGGCTAGATGGTCACACTCAGAGGGTTGTGGTCAATAGCTAGATGTCAAAGTGGAGACAGTGGTTAGTGGTGTTCCTCAGGGGTTGGTGTTGGGACTGGCACTGTTCAATATGTTTATCAGCTACATGGGCAGTGGCATTGAGTGCACCTTCAGCAAGTTTGCCAGTTTTCCTTGCACTTGGGTCAAGTGGGTCAGGAAATTCCAAGCACAAATACAAGGTGGGTGGAGAATGGATTGAGAGCAGGAGGAGAAGGACTTGAGGGTGCTGGTTGAAGCTCAGCATGAGCCAGCAGTGAGTGCTTGCAGCCCAGAAAGCCAACCATATCCTGGCCTGTGTTTAAAGAAGCATGACCAGCAGGTAGAAGGAAGTGATCCTGCCCTTCTGCTCTGGGGAGGCCCCACCTGGAGTACTGCGTTCTTTTGTACTGTCCCCAGCACAAAAGGGATGTAGACCTCTTGGAGCAAGTCCAGAGGCGGGCTGCAAAGATCATCAAAGGGCTGGAGCACCTCTCCTGTCAGACAGGCTGAGAGCACTGGCCTTGTTCAACCTGGAGAAGAGAAGGTTCAGAGAAGACCTTAGAGCAGCTTCCAGTACCTAAAGTGGGCCTACAAGAAATCTAGAGAGGGACTTTTTACAAGGCCATGTGGTGACAGGACAAGGGGGAATGGCTTTAAACTGAGAAAGGGTAGATTTATGTTAGATATGAGGAAGAAATTCTTTACTGTGAGGGTGGTGAGGCGCTGGCACAGGTTGCTCAGAGAAACTGTGGCTGCCCCATCCCTGGCAGTGTTCAAGGCCAGGTTGGATGGGGCTTCGAGCAGCCTGGTCTAGTGGAAGGTGATCCTTCTCATTGCATCTAGTGGATCAGATGACCTTTAAAGGTACATTCCAACCCAAACCAATCTGTGGTTCTGTGATCCTATGATTCTATGACAGTATTTCAGAACAGAGTTGGGGAAGCCCAGATGTTAACATTTTGTTTTAATCCAAGCTCTGTATTACCCTCCAATGGGCAGATAAATGAAGAACCCTTGTCCAGAAGAGTAATCATAACTCAGCTCAGCCCTAAGTATCAGATTTCCGATCCAGGTTATCTTTATTATAACAACAGCTCCTTAGTACATTCATAAACAGAGGCTTTGAATATGTTGTTATAATGAATGTCATTATGAGGTTAGGGTAGAGTCGTATGAAGAAAGTGATTCATCACTGGAAAACAAAATAAATGTTGGATGATACATCGCCTTGAAGCACGATTCTGGGTTTATAAAAAGAGGTTATATATGTTTCACAGCTATAATCTAATATTACCAAACTAGAGAATACCAAATACACTTAAGATTTTTAGAATAATTCCCATGATAAGAAGAATGAAATCTTAAATAAATACAAATAAATAGCAGAACCTCTAATAAGAGAGGACAAGGGAGTAGTAATTGTAGCAGTGAAACTTCTTGAGCTAAGATGACTGGCAACTTGTAGGTAACTGCGAGGTAACAACCATCTTTATAAATGGAAGTGGAAACTAGGACACAAGGTCAGCATAGTACAGCAAATACAGAGATCATCACAGCTTTTAGGTGAAGACAAAATAAGATAACACTTGTCTCCTCATGTGTTCAAATTACACAGCACTACCCAGAACTGACAGTGACTCTGTTATCCCACTATACCTGCAGTTATGGGTCATGGAAATTTCTATTGGAAGTGACTATTATGCAGAAAAACTGAATATGTCATAGCACTTTATGGATATTCCTCTGTCCTTTGCTGGTACCCAGAAGGTTTTGTCTGAATGTTTGCTACAGCCATTGCAACTTTGGGATACCCTAAAGATGCTGGTTTGCTGGGAAGGCCCAGCTGAATGCCTGCTAACTTGGGGACATCTCAGTATTGGAAGCAGGTCATCATCTCAGTGTGATACAGAGACAGCTGGACTCTTGCTGCCAGCCAGTGTCTCCTGGGCAAGCTGGGACAGCACTAGGAGCTGAGCATGGAGGGGTAGATTTCCCCCAACAGAAAAAACCCACCAGCTCTGAAAAATTTAGTTCCTTGGGTGACAGTCATTTTTCTTTCTTTACCATCTCTCTGTGATGTGGTAACTGTGTACTTTATGCTAAACAACTTTCAAGGGTCCATGCTGTCTGGAAAACTGCGTGGAAGTTCAAGCTAGGTCATCGGCTCCCTGTTGCACTACTTGGATTCCCCAGCTGGTAAGACATTTTCCTTTCTCCAGGCTTTACTGGACTGAGTCCAGAAAAAGGACAAAAGGTGATTCCCAGATTCACTGCAGTATGTCCATGTCTCTTGTGTACTGAGGAACTCAAGTGTGGATCTAGCACTCCAGACATCTCACCAGGGCTAAGCAGAGGGGAAAGATGACTTCCCTCAGTCAACGATGTTCTGTGAAATGCAGCCCAGGATACTGTTGGCTTTTTTTGACATAAGGGCACATCACTGCCTCATGCTCAGCTTGGTGTCTACCAGGACCACCAGGTCTTTCTCAGAAAAGCTCCTTTCCAGCCTGGGGTTGTTCATCCCCAAGGGTAGGACTTTGCTTTTCCTTTTTCCCTTCTTGAGCTTCATGAGGTTCCTGTTAGCCCATTTCTGCAGCCTGTGCAGGTCCCTCTGAGTGTCACTGCACTCCTGGGATGTATTAGCCACTCCTATTAGTTCCATATTTTCTGTGAACTTGCTGAGGGTGCATTCTTTGCTGTCATCCAGGTCACTAATGAAGATGTAAACCAGTACTGGCCCTAGTGCTTCGGGTACGCCGTTAGTCACTTCCCTACAACTGGCCTGGCTGTTCAGCCAGTCTTCAATTCGCCTCATCAATTTGACAGGGTTTGTAGTTCTTGATGGTCCCAAGGAGGAGCTGCCTGATGGAGCCTGTGAGCTGGGGCTGCTGTGCAGATCCCCCTCCTTTTCCGGCCAGGTCCAGCCCTTGAGGTAAACTGGTGGCTAATATGCAGCCTGTCCTGGCTGTTTTGGAAAACAGCCGAATTATAACCCGAATTGAAGAGCTCTGCAGATCCCACAACATAATAACTGAGTTAAAGGCAAATTACTTCATCATTTATGAAGTTTCAAAAATGCAAATGCTCTTCTAAACTAATTGAAATAGAAATAAACTGTTTTTCCTGGAATGCTACTGAGCTTTTACCAACTGCTGCTTTGTGCTATCTGTGTAAAAAGGGTTATGTGTGATTACCCAGACCCTGCACGTGGGGAAGCTTTATGAGCTCTGAGGTCAGCTCTGGATGGAAGCTGAGTGATGTCCTTTTCCTGACACCCCTAGGATGCCCAGCAAGAGGGGCTGCAGCCCCCAGCAGCACAATCTGCAGAGGAGAGGCAGGTTTCTCAGCAAGGCTGGTGGCAGAGCTGGCCATGACAGACCCTTGGGGATGTACTAGCAGGGAGATCGGAGATCCTGTGCAACCAAACTCTTCCCACCCTATAATAAAATGCCAACTGCTCCATGCTTGAAGGTCACTCAAGAGTGCTTGTTTGTTACAGTAAGACACTCAAGGCTAGGTTGGTATAGTAGATATGAGTTCACTTGTTAAAAGTGACCTTAAAATATTAAATGCTGTGCCCAGTTCTCATCTCTGCACCTTCTTCCATCAATAACATCAGGAAAACATGTGATGCAATCTCAGAACAGCAATGTGCAGGACCAGCATCAACAAGGATCAAATTAGTTTGGAGCTCACAAACGTTTGAGTGCATTGGTGCTTTGCCTTGGAACTTGTGTTTTAAACACCTTTGGCTTCATAAGATTATTTATGGTATTTATTTATAATTATATTATCTCCACTATGTCCTTCCAGAAATATGCATTCCATGGAAAGGAAGGGATAGAAATTTACCTAAAATGCCTCATAGAATTTAGAATTATGGTCTTCCATTTGAAAAAAAAAAAAAAAAAAAAAGGATGCCTCTCATCTCTGTTACAAGATATAAACAGAAAAATAATTTTGTAGAGTTAGGTTTCGCTTTAATGAACAACTTTCTGGGTGAGAATAGTTTTGGGATTAGACAAGGCCAATGTTTGATGACCCTGGTGTGCCTGTACCTCTGAGTCCTGCAGCCTCATACACGTTTAACACATGGCTGCAGACCCTCAAGAAGCACAGAGCAGCTCTGCATGGCATGCTGGGGCTGCTGTCTGTTCAGATTTTACTTCCTTATTAAAAATGAAGGTAGATCTATTTTTTCCTCTGGCTTAATCAAATCAGTGACCCTCAATTCTCTACCAAATCCCCAGATGTGTCTTCTGTGGAAAAAATCTTGGGTCCTTCTTGTGTTCATTAAAAATAGAAGAGGATAAAACTTAGCACCTGGGATAATAGCATTTGTCAGTTCCATTTACAGGTTGCTTAGCTCAGCTGAATTAATGTCTGCCAAATGGGCAAACTTGAAAGATCTTTTTTCCCTCATCTCCTTTAAAAATCCTGTGTTGCTGGCATACTTAAAAATTGCAGGTAGAAAAGATCATCTCGACTCTCTACTTTGACCCCTTGCCTTTACACAGTTCCTTATTATATCATTTCCACTGGTACCTTATCTAACATGGCGATACATAGATATAGACAGAGCTTTTGATTCAGACAAATGGTGTCCTATCTACACCATAGCCTAATTATCCTTATCAACTTACGAATATAACTTTCCAATTTCAGCTTTCACTTTTCTAGCTTCCAACAAATGTTGTTCCTAAAACTATAGATGAAATACAGGAACTTTTGACAAAGAGTAATAGCCAGAGGGAGGGGAGAAATGCGTGGGGAGACTTCTGCCCTGCTTGGTTAAGCAGGACTTTCACTGGCATCCTGAAACAGATGAGGTCCTGATAAAACCAGTCATGATTGACTGCTGTGCAATCTGGCTGCATTCTAAATTTTTAAAAGAATATGAAAACTTGCCAGGCACCTAATCTATTTCAAAGGCATAGCCAAGGGGGAAAAGAATTATGCTACGTAGTTTTGAGGCTAACAGCCTACAGTAGATGAAATCCTGATCAACCAGAGTTCAATACCCATGTCACTTTAGGAGGCATTTATATTACCCAGTGTTGCCTATCTAAGAGCTTTAACTAGTACTCTACATTCCTCAGAGGGAGTTATGGAAGATGGACTAGCCTGTGGAGGTGCCCATTGCTGCTTAGTAGCAATAGAAGGAGCCCAAGTGAACTAGGTTAGACCAGGTGCATTTCAGTGGCTAAATCTGGGAAAAATTAATCCCAGTGTTAATTTGATTTTTTATAAAAAAGGAATGTAGGATCATGGTTGTTTTCTATTGATAGAAAAGTTTTCAAGTTTTTTACATGTTTCTAAATCAGTGCTCGAGATAGTAATATTCTGTGGCAATCATACTCGGAGCTGAACATGTAGGTGAGGAATAGGAGAATCCCATACCAGCTTGATCAAGGTCTCCTCACACACTTGCTGTTCTTGAGCTGTGAGTAAGGCTAATGAGAATTTGGTGAACTCCACACTGCTTCAGCTACTCTGCACTTGTGTCTTTCCAATCTCCCAGCTTGTTTCATTCACCCTTTATAGAGCGTCGAGTTCCTGGCACCATACGCCATCTCTCCTTTGCTCGACACTGAGTATACTGGGGATAAGGATGCAAAGTCAGGGTCAGATACATATTCCTTTATCCTCTGGAGGCCTAATCCAGAGCTGACTGATAGCAGCAGAAGGCTCAGAGTAACTTCAGCAGACCCTGATTCAGGACTAAGATTGTCTGATTCTGCTGATGGACACGGGAAGAGTACATTTGTGTGGAACGCATATCTGTGACACCAAAAGAATAAGCCGCATTATCTGTCATATCGGACTTCAAGGACACGGCTTCTATTCCAGAAAAATGCTAAATTCTCCAAGTAAGAAAAAACCTCGCACCAGATCTTTGCCTCTAAAACATTTCTAAAAGGATTCCTTTTAAAAACAGAGATTTTATTTTCTGACCTCCTACTTTGAAGAAAGTACACAAGGTAGATTAAAGTGTTATTGCTTGATCAAACAATGCACTTAAATGTTTGTTGGGAGAAAGGTTTTTCAAAATACAGGAAAATATCCTTTCAAAACACAGTGCCAGACCTTTTGATGAATTGCAGTATGTCACCCAACTCTGATTCCTCTTGCTCAAACAGCAAAATGTGTTTGCATACATCAGGTAGGCTTAATATTTCCCCTTAATATAGCTGTATGTAAAAACAAAAAAACAAAAACAAAAACAAACAAAAAAAACCAAAACCCGTAAAAATGAAACAAAACAAGCAAAGAATAAACATTTGTGCTGCTCACGAGGGCAGTTAAGACCACATTTATCTAGTGCAATTCCCTTCACATTCCTATAAATAAAAGGTTGATTTGTTTTGGAATAAAAGTGTTTTGTGTTTATGAAAACAAAACATGCCTGTGTATGTCTCAGAAGACTAGATAAGCAGAGAGCAGAAAATGTACAGGAGGGGGTAAAAGCTGTCCATGAGAAGGAGAGAACAGCCTCCTGTGTTGCATTCTCTCCAGCAGACAGTCGCCTCGAGGCTGCTGCCGGTCAAGCTCTAGTGAGATTTGCTTTGCTGACCAAGAGATCTGCATCCTGACAAAGGTTAGCTGTACACTGGAGCTGAGCACATGAGGACAGCGGTATGAAGAGGACAAAGGAACAAGCCCTTCCAGAGGCTGATTCGTGCATCCCAAGGTAGAAGTTCGAGACCTTAGACTAATCACAGTCAATATTGCTTGCTTTTCTCCACTGATCATTTCACAGTCTGTTATATGGACAGGCAATGTTTCCTCAGCTTCAAACGGTTGAGGCAACTCAACAGCTTTAAGCCGTACCCTCAGCCATGGAGAACCTAAGAGGTCAAGTCATGTTTCTGATGATTTTGTACATGAATAATAAGCAATGTGGTGCTAAGGGATAATTAAAAGCCCTAGGTGAGGCTGCAGTACAGCGATAACTTCAGACAGACTTTACTACCCTCCTAGTTGGATATCCCCGTGATTAATTCCTGCAGCTTCTGTACTTGTATTTGCTTCATCTGATCTGCCTCCTGTGCCTTTTATCTGTATATGATCAGATACTTCTCAGATGCAACCCTTTTTATTCAGGTGCCATGAGCACAGGAAACATTTGCCTTGCCCAAATCCTTTTTCAGCCAGAATGCTGCCCAAAGAGGTTGTCTGGCTTGTAGCCTTCTCCTGAGGCCATGCTGCAGCTTGCTCCATTTGTAATTTCCAGACTCCAGATTCTTAAAGGATTTCTTGTCAGCTTTTTCCCTCTAACTCACAGCCCCAGAGTATGCCGTTAACCGTTAAGACCACCACACTATGTGCCCTGACCATCAAATTACCCTACAATTTGGTCAGCTGCCATTGAGTAAAAAGGCATTTAACCACCACCTCTTTTAGACCTCAAGGAAAGCTATTGCTCTCTGCAGTGGTTTCAGCAAGATTTTTGGGTCAGACAGGCTCACTAGAAACAACTCAAACTTCCTCATAACAGTAAAATATCACATCCTTTCCCGGACCTTAAAGAGTTCTTTGTGTCAGTGATGTTACAGCATGTGTAAGATTTGTGCATAACAAACCCCACTAGCATGTAGTATTATTTTTGTAACCCTTCCACCTCTTCCATCCAAAGCTTCCTTTGTTTGCCATGCTTATGTGTCCTGTGATGCTTAAACACAGAAAGAAATCTCCTTAGGTCAGGGACCTGTCAATCTGTTAATGTATCTAAAGTGCAATGCACTCTTAACAGGGCTATATTAATAATGAATCACATTTGCTTTGCAGATGGAAAACACTTGTCTGAGTTTTCTCTCCTGTGTATTAGAGGGGATAGGGACTCACTACAACCAAAGAGCAAAAAACCATTCCTAGGACAGCAATGTCAGCTGCCGTTGCCCAGCTGAGAGAGGAAGGACAGGACTGACCTCCTGTCTATTATCAGTAAGATCTCGTTGTAGCAGCCTCTCCATGGCTGAATTACCAAGGCGTTAAAATGGACACAGGGCTCAACATGTCCAGTTTTACTGTGTTGGTACTTAGATACTCAAGTTTCACTACATCAAAGGGTAGGCCAGACAGTTATCAGCATGGATGTTTTTCCTGAGGTAAGACAACACCTTTTCCCTTCTGCTCCCTTTCAGAATTTAAAGAACCCAGTCAAGAGCTCACTTCAAAGACAGGTAGGTGAGGAAACAGGGAATATTGATGTTTAAAGTAGCTTCTTACCTCTATAGGATTAAGGAGGTTGGGTATGTAGATAGTCACTTTGTCTCCCTCATCATTTCCATCTTCCCCTGAGCACTCTTTTTCTCCTAATTTCAGCTCATATCCCATTAAACCATCTATCAGTATCCTCAGAGGATGATCCACCAACATGGCAAACACGGGGGGAAGGAAGAAATCAAGCAAAATCAGCCCCATGCAATATGGCCTGGGACATGTTTTATCACCGTGTTGCAGTGCACCCACAGCTTCTGGATATGTGGTCAAGCTGCAGTCAAAGCAGGGCTGTGTTCCCAGGGAACTGGGCTGAGAGAGTTCATCTTCTCACCATGATAGAAAAGAGTGGGATGCATGGCTGAAAATGGTTATGCTTGGAAATATGCACCTTACCTCTGAGTCTGATGGCAACAAGAGTTTTCCATTGACATAATTAAGAACAATGGCAAACTCCTGCTCCATTCACTGCATTTGCTGGCATTTCTATTCTGTTGCATTCTTAAACTACATTGTCTATTCATGTTTGAGACCTGGCCAGTGCCTCTGTTGCCAGCTACTCATTCTCCATTGCAAATATTGCTTTTACTTCAGTTCAAGTCATTCGTATTTCATGACAAAACCACTATTTTTTTGTTTAGCAGCTGCCTGCTCTTTGAGTCACATTTTTATGCACATTATGGGCCAGCCTCCCATCATCACTAGAGCGGTGGCTTGGGTAGCCCAACTGGGTTCTAGTAGGTGAAGAGGATTTCTAAAAGAGCTGAAGCAGGCAAGCAATTGAAATGAGCCTGCTATAGGCTTTGGACATCCCACTTTTTAGTCTTGAAATTCCTCCTGTCGTTAGCCACCTTCAGAGACTCATCACCCTGCCTGCTGCTGCCTTTCCTCTTGTTTCTCCTCAACCTTCTGTATTACAGCATGGGTATAGTCAGATATTAGATACTGCCTGGCTGCAGCTCAACTGACTCCCACCCACATGTCAGCAATGTCATATCTCTTTTTGCATTGCCCACCATTATGTGTAATTTCTACAGTGTGTACAAGAGCAGGCTATGAGCAAGAGAGAAACTCTTTGTCCCTGTACATTTTTGCTATAGCTTTAGGACTCACTCCTCTGTGTACTACCAAGAGATTTAAAAAACGGACATGAAATATAAAGATGTGAAAACTCCCATCCGATCTGGAAAAGAAGGTTTAATCTCTCTCTGACCTTTTAGCTCCTGAAACAGCCTGAAAATCGATTGGCCTTGCAGTGTGGGGGAAAGTTAACAAACAGGCTTTGCAAGCCCAGGGAGGGGAGGGAAGGGAGCTCCTGAGTACAGTTTCTCAGCCATGGATTCCTGTCCTCACCTTCCAGAGGTCCAAACACAGCGCTGCTGGCAGCTGCATCTTAGCTGATGTCAGCTGCTGTGGCAAAACACTCTGGGTGGTATTTTTCATATGATTTTCCCTCTCATATATCCCAAGACTGTATTTGCCTTTTCTTAATTACGGCTTTTCATTAACTACTCATCCTAATTTCTTCATGAGTGATTACCCCAGTTTCTTTCCCTGAACTACTCTTGTCCAGTCATCAATAGCTTGTTTTGTATTTGCATTTGTAATTCTCCTAACTGTGCTGTGCCTATACTCATTACATTCTATTCCTTCCTGACAGCTCCTCTAACTCATCCGGGTCACTGCAGTAGCTCCTAGATTATTAGTTACTGTCCCCAAGTGTTGGGTCATGTCTGTATTAATATTTCTGCCATTCCTTCTTGCAGATTTCTCTTTAAAAATGTATTAAGAAACACCAGGCCTCTGAGAGATGCCTGGAGAACCTAGACCTTAGGTGGGGATGGGATATGGGGAAGGCAGAGGAGAGTAAGCAATGGTAAGAGGTCAGAGATGTTAAGTGCATAATGCAATCAGATGTATGGGTTAGCAAAACCACTTTCACGGTGGTAGGGAAGAAGAGATAGACATATCAGCAAGAGATACAGCAGGCTGCATATGGAAATGGATGGAAAACAGAGTTCATCAGCATTATCCTGACCCTTTCATTAGCATATACTTCCTTTGCTTGACAAGAGCAAAAATGTTGAAAGTGCTTGTTTGTGAAAGGTAGGTCTGGTCAGCTTTATGGTGCCAGCAGATACTAACCTCAGTGTCAGACATGCATCTTGATGGTGTGATGAGTCCTTGAACCCTGTCCCTCCAGGGTGGGGACACAGCCAGGCCCAACCCAGAAGAAGGGGAGGGTGGTACAAAGCAGTGCTTCCACAGGAGAGGAAAACATGCTGGGCCAGGGAGCTCTGATGGCTGCTCACAGAGGGGTGCTTTCAGCCTGCCTGATGCTCAGCCACAGCCGCAGCCCCCACTGCCACCATCCACCCAAATGACCAGACATTTCTCTGAAGCAACCCTTTTTATCCAGGTGCCATGAACACAGAAAGCATTTCCTTGACCCAAAACTTGAAACCTCTTTTTTTTTTTTTTCAGCCAGAATGCTGCCCGAAGAGGTTGTCTGGCTCACAGCCTTCTCCTGAGGCTGTGCTGTAGCTTGCTCTGACTTACTACCCTTTGCTGTGAGCAACCATGCTCTTTTACTGTGTAAAGTGTTTTCCTTTCTTGCCACATATATTTTCTGTGAGGATCATGCGAGACCAACCACAAGAAAGACCCAGGAAAACACAGGTTATGAATATGAGGGAAGACACAGAGAAAACTTTAGTTAGCTTGGTACATGTGCTTAGGAAGGTGGCTAAAAAAAGAATAAGTCCCACAGTACAAAAAGATTAAGATAGAAAAGAAGCAGCAAAGCATGGAGACACATTACTATCCTCTGAGAGCACTTTGAGTGCATACACACCATTGCCCAGTTTTGTACCCTCAGACTCTCCTATCATAGGGACATCACTGGGAACTGAATCACCACGAGAGAGCTAACCTCTTGAACCTGAGGGCATCGTACAAGGAAGGAGCACAAGAATGGATGGATCGACATGACAGCAGGTCTTCTCTAACCTAAGCGCTCACACCAAATCCAGCCCAAAGTTCCCAGCAAGCAAAACATTAGGGTATAAAAAAAGTGTGAACAGCCACTTCCTACCTTCAGGTCTCCTAAAGCCACCTGCCTCCTCTCTCCCAAAGTGAAGAGCCAGTACTGTCCTGGCAGAGACATAGCCAAGAGATATTGTTGCCTCAATGGCTTCAATCACCAGTGTGGTAGTTCACTTCTAAAGGTGATTATCGGTTCTAGCCCTTTAAAAATAAGGGCTGCAGGGCAAATATCAACCCTGGGACCCATCTGCCTGGGACACTTCCTGAAGCAGGCTCTTGCAGCTTCTGTTTAACGGTGGGCCCTACGTGATACAGGCTGTCAGTGCTTGAAGATCTCTTGAAGGCACAAAGAGATACGTGTGGAATGGCAAATGTTGATGGAGTGACCACTCTGGAGCTGGATAACTACAGCTTCTTGATTTGACCAATCCCTGCAGGGCCATTTTAGAAAAGAGCATCGTAATTATGTGTATGTTCAGTTCATGATGAGACTTGTGACCCACCAAAGGTTAGTTTTACTGACAGGGTGGCTATTTCCTACCTTCCCAGAGAGCTGCAGCCTGCCTGTGCTGGGCTCCACACAGCAGGAGCTGCCTGTGCTAAGGGATGGGCTGGAGCATGTCTAGCTTTAGCCCTGCCTTGCCCAGGATTGCGCAGAACTGACATGTCCAGAAGCATTTAGGTTTCATGTCATCCTGAGAAATGCTGCAGGGGTGACTTATCAGTGATGCCCTAGAAATGATGGTCTTAACCCCTGCTTCTGTTTGTGTGGGCTGCATTTACGGGAATGGAGAGGAATGGTGCTTGTCAAACAGCTCATCCTTTATATGGGGCAGGATAGAGAATGCCTGTTGGGGGGGGGGACATATAGATCAGTGCTACAAAAGGGAGCAGTTTGCTGCGCACTGAAAGTTTATGGTGCTGGAGTGCACAACACCTGGTTGTGACCTCCACAGCCACCTAAGGGTGGTGGTAGCTGAGTTTCCCAGCTACTCCACTGAGTGTCCAAGGATACTTCAGAGCTTACTGCCTCTTTACATTATTTGTGCCATGACAATACTTGAATGCCTGAGCCAGGTGGTGCTATGTGGCCTGGCACAAACACTGAGTCAGAGGCATTTCTCACTTAGACAGCTGATGTAAGAACCACCACTTTGGTCATCACTAGGGCTGCTGTCTCTAAAGAGGAACTAGAGCCAAAACCCTTATTTATCTTCTGATCTATATGTGAATGCTCAGCTTCGAGCTCATGATTGAGACTTACACAAACCATCTCAGAGCAATCAGGCTGTGAAATTTTGCTTGTCCTTTGCTGCACAAGAAGAAACATTGTGCTTAGTTATATATAGGGTCTCCATGATTAGAAATAGACTTGCTCTTTCCTGACTGAAGGAGAGGGTAAGATTCAAGACAGACCTATTTGCTGCTTGGTAAACTTCATATTCAACATTTCCTTCTACACTGACACAATAACTGCATGGGTATGCTCCTGCCTCACTGTGAAGGCTGAGGTTAGGTCCTTGCCCAGCTTATTAAAAGTCTGACTTCCCCATCTCTTGCCAAGAAATGCGGCAAAAGAATCCTTTTTGTCATGGAGACCATCCCCTGTCTCATCTACCAAGTCAAGATCCTCCTGCATGCTTCAGCAAGGAAACTTCCCAACCCAGGTTGTGTGTGGGGGTTCCTGGGACCATCGCTCCCAGCCAGTGCTCCAGAACAGCCCCTAGACAGTGCAAAACACCTCTCTGCCAGCCCTGATAGCCCTGCCAACTGTCTCTGGGAGTGCAGCATGGTGGTGCACCCTTGTCCCAACTGAGGTGAGGCTCACTGTAATGCTACCTGGTCTCGGAGCTGCAAATAATGGTCTAAAGCTCAGGGCTGACTTCCTCTGGTGATGATCACACCTACCTGCCTTACAGGCTGGTAAATGTTATCTTCAAGGCTTCAGATGGGAGATGTTGTAAATGTCAGCTCTAATCAGTTATATGTCACAAGCTGGAAATACACTTTCACGTGTTCCCACCAGGAAGACTGGCATTCAGGGAATTAAGACGAGTCAGGCATCTCTGCCACATTGCTGCACTCCTTTCCTTCCCATTGTATCGATGCAACTGGGAGTAAAACTCAACAAGGGGGGTTTAATAGTGAATTGAAGTGTAGAAGGCTAGAGAAGGAGGTTGAGGTCTCAGCACAGCTAATATGCAAGAGCCAGACCTATCTGAGCTGGTGGATAATGAGTTGTCAGGATTATATGTGGCAGCAGAATGGCTGGATTTGAAGTGGAATAATTGAACTGATTATGGGCAAGTTCTTGTATCTACATCCTGCAAATAATGAGCAGCAAATAATGAGCAGCAAACAAGGCAAGAGGCACACCAAGCCAGGAGAGCAGGGAGGCAAAGTATTAGCAGTCAGAGAAAGACGCAAATTGAAAAAAGGGAGTTGTTAACAGAAGGAGATAAATCTGTGGAGGGGGAAGAGTGACAAGAAAGAGGGTTTTGCTGTACAATGAGAAGTATGCATTTTTTAATGCAGTGTATCCCCAAAGAGCAGTATTAAGAAACCTGGCTGCTGTGGTATATCTGAGACTGTATGTGTCATGTCATGATACTGCTGCATGTATCTTCCCTGGTCTGACACACGTGTGCCTCCTGTTCCATATGTGCTGCAGTAAGCGTGGTGCATCCTTGTGAGTGATTAACTGTTTTCATCAGCTGCACTAAATGTTGAGAATTAGCAGAGCTATAAGCCATATTTCATGTTAGGTTACAGGGGAATACAGTAGGAGATATGCTGTCTGTATAAATGAATTTCATAAGCTTTTCTTCATAAAGGAAAAAGAAATTGTGCCTGATAAAGTTCTGCACTAAAAAAAAAATAAACCCAAAAAAACAACAACATTTCTGAAGCAGGAAAAAACCAACTTTTGTTATCACAGGTGATTAATTGAATTGATGTGTAACTGATGTTCCAGAGCAGTGGAGATTAGAAACAGTGACAGAGTATGCCCCAGCGGTCCCAGTCCTGCTATTACCTGAAATTACAGTCTAAAGCAGACTGACTTGTATGGCCCACAGATTCATAAAAATTCAAGAACCACTCTCACCAGTCTACTTTTGATAAATTCTTTTTGATTCCGTAACCTTTCTTAATGGAATTTCTCCCTCTCTTCCTCTCTTTTACTTTTTTTTTTCTTCCACTTTGGTCCGTACATTTATTACCGCCTCCTACTCCGTGGGAGTGCAGACCTCTGACTAAACATCCATGCTGTAATCTGTACAGGAATTTACTGACAGAAAGGACTTAAAGAAAATAATGCATTTCTCAGATCTACCCTGGGGCACACAAATCAAAGTCTCTCCTGAAACACTATATAGTAAAACTGAAAGTAGCTACACTTTATATGGAAATTAGATGATGCTGGGACATAACACAACTAAGCATATATCAAAACATAGTGACAATGAACATAGAAACCGCTTTTTCTCTAGTGAGGATGTAAACGTCTATTTTGTTATATTTCTCCCAATGTATGACTTTTTTCTCAGGTGATGAGGAAAAAGCCCACTAGGAATATGCATTCACTGGACAGGCGCCAGAGCTTGTGATTCTTTTCTTATTTTTACTTCGCTTATAGGCCGTCTTTATTTTCCCCCACCTTAAGAAAGGTATTTAGAATAGGTCACACAATAACAAAAACCTGATTGACTCTATCAGAAAGGGAAAAAGGGAAGAACATAACAGGGGAGAAGGGGAGGCATTATCTCATGGTACTTCTAGGGCAGGGGGGAATGCAAGGGAACAGGTCTGATTTTGCTTTCTTTTTCACTGCTTTCTTGCTTGTCTTATAACAAAAGGAAATGTAAAATGTGGCAATGTGATATCTTGTACACAATGCTTGCTGGATTTCCTCATGCTAGTTCCTTCCTGGGGGATGAGCTATTAACAGCAGAGCCCCTCCAGCTGCTATTGTTGATGGCTGTGCAAAACCACCTGCCACATGCAGGTTCCTTGCAGCTGGGACATAGATCCTACAACATCTGGGATTGTGTCACTTCCCCCCAGGGCTTCTGCAGACCTTTCATAATCCATTTTTTTGATTAAATGGGGAGCAGAGGCTGGAGATATCCACGTATGGTTTATGCACTGAAACAAACCAAAGAGGGACAGAGAAAGTTTGATGCTAAACCAAACAGAAAATCAGACTAGACATAAAGATCATGTTTATTTCACTAGTATTCCTTGTTCAGCGTTTGAAGAATTAGCTTTCTGCAATGCTTTGTATTGTTGTGCTATAACATGAGAAATCAACTCATTTTGAGTTTGTGTATTTTGTATCATTTGAGGTAGTGTAAGAAAGATAGGAGATACCAAAGTTCAGAATCCCTTGGGGCTGTAGGTTTTGATGGGCTGACAGATCAGCCCAAGCTCTTTCCCACTTCCATAGCTGCGTGGGATCAGATTGCAGCTTGCAGCATATCTCAACAGAGTGCAGTGATACAGGTCAGCTCAACACCGACTGCAACAGGACACCACAATAGAAGCAGGAAAGAACAAATAGCCATAACACAGAGCGTGTTAGCTGAGCAAGTACAAGTTCAGGCTCCTATTCTGTGACAATCTTTCTCTGGCCGAGTCTATTAGTTTCTCTGTGCCTCCTTTACATATTCATAAATTCAGAATGAAACTAGTTTCCTGTCTCACAGGACCACTATGAAAGTTAAATTACATTAGATATTGTAACCTATTCTAGTATGTGATATCAGAGGCTATTTAAGTATCAAAGGGAAAAAGAGGGAAATTTTATATGCAGTATTCTTTTGTGGCAGAAGAGCAAACAGCGATGTCAGCCTTTAGAAGACCAATATAACAGTGGAAAAAGCATTCAAGGCCAGGCTGGATGTGGATCTGGGCAACCTGATCTAGTTGAAGATGTCCCTCCTCATTGCAGGGGTTTGGGCTAGATGAACTTTGAAGGTCCCTTCCAACCCAAACTATTCTATGATTCTACGATTTGTGCTTTCCCCCAAAATACACAGAGGCCTTGAGAAGTGGGAATCTATTTAGGGCCCAACTAGAATAAACAAATCACTTGGATATCGTTTCTAACTGCCTGCTGCTTGCATATATTGTGGAAATATATTTCCCTGTATGGATAATGGTGGTGGGTGACTCCCTGCTGTGGGGGAGGTAGCTGATGGAGGCAAGGGATTATCTCTCTTTAATTGTTAGACCATATAAGATACTGCATCCAGTTTTGAGCTCCCTGATACACAGCAAAGGCACTGGTAAATAGGAACAAATTCAGTGGAGGGCCAGCAAGATGACTGGGGACACTAGCCCCATGAGGATGTACTAAGGGATCTGGGCTTGTTAACAGTAAAGAGGGAGAGGCAGAGTCATCTTCAGTGGAAAGGGATTTGTTTATGTTTAAAGAGATAGCAAATATAGATATAACGTGAAAAAAAGCCTTGCCAGTACACTGTATTCTATAAATATCTGTGGATATGGAATAAGACGTGTTCAGTGCCTGGGTCATATTTCTCAGGAGATGTTATCTCTTAATTTTTTTTACACGGCAGATGAGAAGAAGTTTCCCCTTCAATAACACCGATTTATAACAGACATCACAGGTGCCATTGAGAAATAGGTTTCCTGCCTTGTTTTCTCTTTTTCTACTGTGAACAATACATAAACTGTCCTACTGAAGACAAAAAAATGGCTCAGAGTTAAAAATGCCCCTATTTACAGCAGTGCTTCAATACTGCTGGCTTTACAATGTTATCATTCATGCAAGAAATGGTACTAAGAAATTGAGGTGATAAAGGAGGAACCAGAGATGATGCTTCTGCTAATGAAAAGAAAAATACAGGTACCTTAGCAAGTCTAGCCCTCCTGTCTCCCCCTTTAGCTGTATGCAGATGTTTCTGCTGGGCTGAGGGAGAGGCACTGTGACAGAGGAGCCACCTTTCTACATGAAAAAGAGACAGGACACTCCGTGCATCCATCCTGGGCTGAGCAGCCCATACAAACCTGCTTGAGCTTGACTCCAGCAGCAGTGCAGGGCTCCCTGCAGCCCCCTCCTCTCTGGTAATGGCTCCTCTGGCCCCACCAGGAGCATAAGCATTCCTATAGCACACAAAGATACGCAACTGACTTATTTATGGCTCCAGCAAAATGTTAATTCCAACATTCTGGCAATTCCTTTCCCTTCACAGGCACACTGCCCACCGTACACAGCTAATGCTGACTTTGTGTAGATCCCTTACTCTTTGGGGGCTTCTCAGGTATCCTCCTGTCTGTCTAAGACTTGCCCATGCCACAGACATCTGGGGAGGATCCACCCATGAATCTCCAGGAAGAGACATAAAATGGGCTGTTACTTATCACTTCTTTTCATGTGAAAATGGCTGTGCAGCAGTGCGGTCAAAATCCCAGCTCAGAACTTGAGGGATAGCTGATGCTGTCCTGCATCTGAACCAACTGCAAATGCTTTAGTATCCTGCAGGATAAAACCATACAGGGGCATGCTTACAGTCTTCATTGCACAGGCTAGACATAGCTAGGCAGTATATCATCCTTCCAGATAACAACCAGGAGAGAGAGACTATCTTCATGTTAAACAGCACTCTGTATTATAGCAGTTGAAATGCAGCCAGTTGCTTCCCAAACAGCAAAGCATGGCAGATGCCTTCACCATCATGACCTGTCACATAAAGATTCATAAGCCATGAAGATGCAAACGATTCAGCTCTCCCACTTGGCCAACAAAATAAAATACTTGCTATTTGTTTGGAAAGTAAGGGTATAGTTCTGGACTGGTACAGCCACCATGCCTGCTCAGAGAAATACAGCCTGTCACCCCACTTCTCTGCTGGCACCACAATGCCAGCAACTCCCTTTTCCAGTGAGCAAGTATTTCAGGAGGGTCATGGGCTTCAAGGAGAGCACAGTGCTTGCCAGCTGAATCACAGGAGTTGGTACAGGAAAGATTGATGGGAAGGCAGATGGAGGTAACTTCACTAGGAAACATGGCTGGTTGTCACTGGGAGGGAGACCTTTGCTATAGAAAAGAAAATCATAGCAAGAACAATGAGTAGAAGAGGATATCCCAGATAGACTGCAATTGGAATAAGGCATACCTCTGAATGAGAAATGGGAAAGTAGGTCAGGAAAAGAGCAGATCAGAAAGGAATAAACTTTAGAGATGTGAGGGTTTGCTTAAGGTGGGCAAGGAAAGATGAAGAATATCTGAAGGCGAATGGAGAATATGGCTAGCAGCTAGAAGGCAGAGAAGAAGACTGTAGTGGTGCAGAAAAAGGAGAAAAATAGAGGGCAGAAAGAAACAGGAGAGAAGATGTTTCTGCACCAAGTCTGCACAGGGTCTTGTGATGCTGGTTACCCAGGTGCCTATGTGCTGTACTCCCCACCATCTCCATGCTGAGAGCACCGTACAGATGCCTGCCATGGCCCTGCATGAAGCCAGCACAGCCCTGCAGGACTTGCAGGCTGAGCAGCACATCTTCCTTGCCTCATACTTGTACTTCCCCAATAAGGCCTCCTTACAGATTGGTAACCATGTGCTGCAGAGCCCAGGAGTCAATACCTGAAAGGCAATTATTTGCTTGATGTTCATAAATTAATACTCAGCTCCTGGAGTCATCTGTCTCTTCAGTCTTCAGCAAGCTGCTGTCTCTCTTTTCCTTTTCTTTTCTTTCTTTCCACCTCTCCTCCCCCTCAATGCATAAAAGATAGTGCAGAGCTGTTGATGTGTTTAGTACAGGTTTATCTTGAAGACATCTGCTTATGCCAAGGGAATAGCATGAACTCCCAGTGACCTGTAGAGCCTGCATTCCTAATTAGCGGAAAAATATTCCGTAATCAGGGTACTGCCATTTCAATGGAGTCTAAAGATAGAAAGGTTATGTTCTTGTCTGGGGTCATGAATAATCAGTTCTGACTATATAGCTTCATTCTGACCTAGAGTTAACCAGGTGAAAGCTAGTAAGCAGCAGGACCAGATTACTGTCTCACAGAGTACATCTATCCTGAGGGCTTGCCTTATGTTTTTGCTCACACTTTTGCTTCCAACCTCTAACCAACATGTACAAACCCTTTAAGCATGACTGGGTAAGTGCTTTGAAACAATGCCCGCTTTTATGGCTGCTTTGCTGCAGGCCATTGGCCCTGAGAAGGTGCAACAAGCACAGAGCTGAGCTTGTGCCCTCCAGCATCCTCCCACCATCCCCAGCACCTGCCAGCCTGTCTCACCACTTGCTCCCCATTTGTTCCTACCCACCTGTCTTTTTGTTTATTTTATTCATTTTTTAATTTGCTTCCTGCCCCCCTGCCTTTTTGTATTCTTCAGAGCAGCCACTCTGCCTCCTTCATCCACTGCACCACCTCTCCACAATGAGGGGTCAGAAACTGCCCCACTGAGTGGGCCCTCTTCACTGCAGTAAGTGGTTAGGCAGGAGCAGTCCTGCCTAGGAATGGTTCCCTGTACAAGAAACCATGCCCAAGGCCATTCAAAGTTCAAATGACTGACTGGCGGCAGCATTTCATTTTGGAGTTCAGCAGCATTGGCAGTAGCTTGCCAAAGGAAGGGCTTGGCTATCCCCTATTTAAATACCTTATGAGAATCTTCTATGGTGCAAACACAGCCGCAAATGTTTTCAGAGGACTGAGGGGAAAGGCAAAGGTGACATACCTACAACATACCAGTGGGATATAGCATAGCTGGATGAATAGAGACACCCATAAGCAGTAACAGAGATGCTCATCCAAACTGCAAGCTGATCTGGAGATGCCTTATCTTCCCTTCTCTCAGCGTTTCTCTTGACTGGTAAATATATCACTGGAGAACATAAAAACCTGTAAATCTCCATAACTATGCCTTGTTCCTTCCTCCAACTGAGTTGTTTCAGGCACAAATGTAGGTTAGAACATTTCTTATATGGCTAAGAATAAGTTTGTAGCTGGGGAAAGATGCTCCACTCTGATTTTATGCTTTTGCTAGAGGATGTCCTCCACCTTCGGAACATCTATTTCACAGCAGGGACTGCAAATCAGGTTCAGTTTGTGAGATGGATTTATATGAATTCTCTACAGAACAGGCACACAAACCTGCAAGCAATGTACCATTAGTGTAGCTGCAAGGATGGCCTCCCAGACTGGAAAGCAGTGGTGCAAAAGCCACCAGGAAGAGTCCTCCCAACACAAGAGTAGTTTCCAGGGAATTGTGTGGTTTTGCTGAGGAGATTATAATTACAGCTCAGTTCACACATGACTATCAGTTTCTTCTCTGCCAGTGGTCAGGCTCCCTGATGTTGCCTGCAGGATTTCTGCAGTGGATTAATAAATAGGATTACATGATCTTTGATAGGTATGACTCTGCCCATCCTCCTCCTGTCAGCTACACGCAGCCTAAACTCTGTGAAATCCTGCTGGAAGCCCTTGAGAAATGTACTTGCTTACTTCCAAAAATCTATTCTGAAAGAAAAAAAAAAAGAATTTGTTGATGAAATATGTTACAATGTGAAAAATATTGTTGGCCACCCTCAGAAAACCCACAATGATTGTTCATTTGTCCAGGGTTTGTTCCTTTATGAATGCATATGTTTGTGGATGCTCACTGTTATCTTTGTTGCTTTTACTTGCACAGGGGAACAGTATCAATATTCCATGGTTCCGGTCATCTAGAGGACAGGCAAGCAGTGATGGCAGACTCCAGTTCTTTTAGGAGTAGTGACCAAACAGTGATTATTAGAGCTGAATAATTCAGAAAGTTTTCAGATAATCTTAGCTTAGGCTCTGATGTTCCCAAGACAGTGCTTGTACTTCATTTTATGCTTGCTCAATCACACTGAATTCAGTGGGAGCAGGACAGCACATTTAAAGCTAAGCCTATCATAAATCACCTTTCTGCATCAGAGCCTCGATCACAGTCTGTTCATAGATATTCCATGAAAAAAAAATAAAAAATAAAAAATGAGTAAATAACTTTGCTTTGGCCCCAGTAAAATTTCCTTTGTGTTCATTTTCTGTGACAATTTGTGAAACAGACCTTTGGTAACAAAACAAAACAAAACAAAAAGACACAAAGAAACAGTTTTTAAAGCCACATCTGTAAGTTCTTGTGAAACCTCAGTCATGCGTTTGCATAAACAAGGATTCAGCTTAGGTATCTGCACAGTGTTCCTGTCAGGAAACAGAAACGATCCATGTGATTTATCAAAGCATCAGCAACTACATACTGTGGATATTTGCTTTCAATCCACAGAGTTAAATATTAGAAAAGGTATCTGTTGAATTCATTTGAATAACAAATAGACTGGGGAATCACAATCTGTTCTCAGCTATTCAATGGATGAAAACCAGTAATTCATAGAATATATTAGTCTCTCAATTCTAGTAATTATTAGAGCAGAGTTAGAGATTTGAAAACAATAATTTCAGGAGCTATACATTATTTCTACAAGCAACTGATAAGTGATGTTACTTCTTGGCTTCTGTCTCAGTCACAAGTAGCTCGTAACAAATCCTTTCCCCTTGTCGTTCAGTGGCTGACTGACAGTGTACCCAGCCAAGCACAGGTATAAAGATTCCTAAGCTCAAAGCAAGCGTTAGCTACATTATTCACGTGGCATTAGATTTTTGACCCCTGCTTGTAACTCACAAAATACAGTTACAAAACTTAGTCACCTACAATGCTCACAAATTAATTTCAGCAACCATTTGAAGAGTCGAGCTAATCTGTACCGTGAGTACACATGGAAGGAAATCTTGGACATTTTCATTTTGCATGAAAGCATGAATGAAATGACTTCAAGGAAAACTGGTAGAAAAAAGCAAAATCATTTTCGGGAGAGGAGAGACAACACTCGAGATCCGTTAGATCTGGTATTTCCAGCACCAGTGCTCAATTCTTGTGGAATTTTGTCAGAAATTAAGGCAGGTTTTGCAGCCTTTATCAGGCAGCTTTTCCCCAGTGTCCATTCCTGCAGGGAAGTGCTGGGCTCCCAGGTTCTGGCACCCCCAGATGCTGGAGGGGTCCTGGGAGCCCTTGGCTCCTGCAACCCCACCAAGGGCACTGGGCTCCTGGGGTCTCCCAGTAGGGACCAGGGGCTGTGGCCTCCCTTGTCCGCAGTCTCACAATTTGGAGAACCGGGTTTGGAGAACCGGCATTCTGCAGCTCTGTCTCAGAGAGAGTATTTAGGAAATAGTCATTCTTCTCTCAGAAGCCACTTCATCAACTCAAGTCAAAAGCAGCTGGATGCCTACAGAAAAATCTGGAAACCTGGCATTACATGTGGAAAGAAGAGGACAGGGCACTAAAAGAGATGGCGGATTGCCATTTTGTACTCACCCAATTAATATGCTCCTTCCTCCATTTGCTCACTTTGTCTTTCCAGGCTTCATAATCTCTGGTGAACAGATCAAGGGGTGGAGCTGAACTGGCAACTGTCACCTTATAACATCGCTCCTATAAACACATAGTACTAGCAGAGGCAGAAGGCACTGTCGTGCTGATCATCATCCTCTGAGTCAGCCATTTGCAAACACCTTCTCCAGGCTGTCATCTTGCCACTATGAATTCAAAATCTGAGTCAGAACCCAATTTAAACTGCTATAATTAACAGTCCCGATTTAACCAAACCTAGCAGTTTGTCATGTTGCATTCTCTGCACACATCTGAGCATCTTGCATTTGGGCTCCTTCGTGCTCTTCTGCTTGGCCCCTTGTGCTGTGAAGCAGCTCTGCCCAAAAACTATCATCGGGTTTAGGGTCCCATGAGGGCAGAGTCCAACAGTAGCTGAACAACAAAACTCATCTGTGATGGATGCATTTGCCTGTTAAATAGCAAAGTACCAAACATGATGCACTGGCTGCTGCTGCGTGCTGTAAATACTGAGGAGTAAAAAGGGGGTGAAACTTTGCAAGTCGTTCATCAGTAAAACAGAGCTATTGTATAATGCAGTGGCCCACTGCAAGGAGGGAGCTCCAGGCAGGGCCAGGGAAAAGCCAGGGAAAGCCTGGGTGCCACATAAGGGAAAAAAGGGTGGAAGCAACTTGCTTGCTGGGGAGACCCAGGAAATTCAGACGAGCCAGGGTTCCTACATAGAAGATAATTGTTTATCAAACAAGCTAAACATGAGCACTCTTTCCTTTATCGTTTCTATATGCTATTGTTACTAATGAATACTTCACTCTGCAGAAGGTCTCTGGTCACTGTGGATGACTTAGGAGTGTCTCTGCATTTATATTTTAGGGAATTGCAAACAGGTGACTTACCAACTCACGTTTTTGCAGTCACAGGTGATGGCATGCCAAAACCTTCAGTGGAAACATATTTTTGAAAAATGTGTCTTTTTACGATCGAGGGAGCATTTTTTAACTCCTCTTTCTTTCCCTTGTTTCCTTTCCTTTTTCTCAGCATCTGGTCTGAATGATGCATTTAGTCCGTTGCATTTTGCTGTGACTTATTTTTGCAGTGCTGCCTTAAGGCCGCCACTAAGGGTTCCTCTGTCTTGACCCAAGTACAGCTGGTGAATCATCCACTGCCCCGAAGTCCTCACAATCTGCATCAATTGGGAACATGTGAACAGATTAATTCAAATTCATGTTGCAGGTCAGCAGGCAAGTTGGAATAAACTCCATGTCCCCGAACCTGAGTTAGGTAGCTTGTGCCCTAAACTGCACCCGTTCTGCTATCTCAACACTTCACTGATTTCTCTCCACCCTGCAGCCTCCTGTGCATGCCCACTGTGTGTATCCTCCTGTCAACACATCCAGCTGAGCTCATTGCAATGGATTCTTTTTAATGATACTTACAGGTTTCTCTCCTTTCTTACAGAAATACCTACGTGTCAAAAAGTCTTTTAAGAAGTCACTGAGGAACCCATGACTCCTGTGCTCGCTGTGTCAAATATTCATATTTAGGTGTCAATCAATTCGTAGTCTTCTCATGATGTTCTCTTCGTTATTTTGGCATTAATTTTACAGATCACTGTATAAATGCTCATTATATGTCTTTGGAGAGAAATATATTTTTGACAATGCATTTTAAAATGTCTAAAACCATACATTCCCACACTGATCAGGAAAGTACAGAGTTCTTCAAATCAAACTCCTGTTCTTCACTAGCTATTACAGAACATAGCATACACATAATAGGCATACGGTATTACATATCTGCATATACAGTTACATCTGCAGAAAAAAATCCCATGGAGTTCTCATTTATACTCTCAGTGACCAAGCTGAGAAATAAAAAAATCTTGCCTCATCATACATTTTTCTACTTCAGTGAATTATTTTTTATTGATGGTGCAAGTCTTAATTTTAAATTCAGTTTTGATGAAGAAAGTAGCAGATCATCTGCCCTGTTATTATACAAAATACATTCCTATCAAGTGGAAGGAAATATAATTTGTAAAAAGATCAATTACATAATGATTATAGTGGAGAAATATATTCTCAAACATAATTTGTTAAATGGAGGAATTTAATATTAAATAGTAGATTTCCAAATTTATACAAATAACACCAGATGGTGAGTAGCTAGTTTTAATTAAATTAGGTTTGATAATTATAGCTGTTTAATTTTTAGGTTTGACTCAGATTAGAAAGAATGTACTATTTCCCAGTAAATGTATTTTTAGTTTCCTCCCAAGGTTTTGAATCTTGCATTTCTCGCCATGGTCTGGAGCAGCAGAGTGCTGCGGTCAGCTTTCTGGCGGCTCATATTGTCCTGCCTAGATCTTGCTTCAGCAATCCAGAGGATGAACCATGCCACGCTTGGGCTGGGACCCCCCTGATGGGAGTCAGAGGGAGTTTTGCCAATACAAGCAGGAGAGAGTTTCTGCCTCAGCACTGAAATATGTTTTCACAGCTCGGACTATTGGCTCCAGCACTGCATTTCAGCTGCTTTTGAGCAAAGGAAGAAGCCTAACAAGAATAATGGCTTTGCAGTTGCACAAAGCTAATGACCCATGTTTGGCCACTTGCTTTTCCATGCTGGGTCTGCAGTGACCTATTTACACATGCACACACTTGCACTAGCTGCAGCTCATGTCCTGAGACATTTTCTTGGGGAGGACCATGCAAAGGCTAAAGCCTGGCCAGCCTCACACATACCCCTTCTCATCACTGCTGCTTTCCACAAGTTCATCTGGGCTGGGTCCAATGTTGAACTCACAGAGCCCCAGTGACTCCACATGGAAATAAAGTTACAAATGCGCCCAAGCCCTTTTTAGACGGTGGCCAGAGACCAAAGCCTATCTTGAAGGACCAATTCCCTGATAATCAGTGCTCATAATCCCATGGGAATCATCTCCTATCTTTGGACTGAGCCAGGTGTAATTGGGACCCTTATAATTGAGTCTGTTCTTACTTACAAGTTTGCAGTTTCAGCTACAAGCCCAAATGAACACGTTCATCAACTTTTTAGGCCACATCTACAAAATGGGTGTTTCCTACTTCTACAAAATGGGTGTTTCCTGCAGTGATGTCTGGGAAGGCACAGCTTCTCTCCAGCAGTGAGATGTTGCAGATAGAAATATCCCCATAAGAGTAACTGTAAGACATTTGGTCCTTCATACCTATCTGATGCTCAGGGGAAGGGCTCTTTTATTGTGACTGACTTTGTGGCATACTTCTCAATTGCTTGAGCTGTTAACCCATCTCCTGGAGCACGTACACCATAAAAAGAGGTGGGGTGGGGAATGAAGAGGTTTGATTCATTGGATCATCACAGTTCAAAGGCACTTGGAATACTTTAATTGTAATTGAATGTTATAATTAAAATTGAACATTGTAATTTAGAATTTGAATATTGCAATTAAAAGAGGTGTTCAGGATTGGCCTCTATCTCCTGGAGATCACCAGACACTTGTGACTTCCAGCAAAGAACATTTTTAGACTGCAAGAAGCCAGTCCAGGGTCTTACTTTCCATTTCAGGTGACATTATGAAACTTTAAAGATACATACCTTAAATCATCTCCCCCACTGCAGCTTTCTTAGAGTCAGCACTTGGGTTGGCACACAGGCAAGGTGGTGCTGTCCTGCCTCCTCCCTCTAGAGTCCTTTTTCTTTTATCTCAGTTTTCTCTCAGCAGGGTTCTTCTTCTATTGTCTGCCTAGTAGCAAATCCCATCTCCTGCTCTGCTTTCTTTTTTGTGTGTGCTGAAAAGTGGCCTCCCTGAATTTGTATTATATTGATTATGTAAATTAGCAGTTCTCCTCTAGATTGCTTTTTCTTTGTGAACTGGGAGTATAATTTGCAGTCTTCTACCTGATAATTGTGAGGATAATTTGAGCTGTCTCTTTGTGGAGTCATCAGTGACTGTTTTAATTTCCATATGTGAACAGTGCTGGGTTGGTTTTTTTAAACTTCTTCCTAACCCTGGTTCCTTCAGAACTGCTGGATTGATTCTGATGTTCATAATAGTATCACCTGAATTGTATTTTGGAATTTCCAGTGCTACTGAGATTGCAATTTATCTACAGTGTGACAGGTTTTTCAACATTTCCAGGAAAGACATAATCCCGTAACTATCAGCCTGACGATAAAATTGTCTATCTCTGATGGAAAATTGAGGACTCAACTATGGCCATTTTTCTCATTGCAAAAATGTTTCAGAATGAAGTAAAACAATACCATTTTGTTGTGAACAGTACATGTCTTTCATCAACTTGAAATGATGACTACAGATAGCAAAATTAAAATAACAAGAGGTTTGTGACATCCTATTCTTTTATTCAACACCAAACACAACCCACTTACAAAGTGCTATGTAGCACACTTAACAGTAAATGAGATTTAATAAATCTATTCACAAAGTTTCTAAAGGATAGAGGAAAAAAT
Source organism: Brotogeris chrysoptera (assembly GCA_030323915.1). NCBI lineage: Eukaryota > Metazoa > Chordata > Aves > Psittaciformes > Psittacidae > Brotogeris > Brotogeris chrysoptera. Next base: position 12,453 of record JARCZZ010011156.1, on the reverse strand, counting down.
TATAATAACCTCTTACTGATGAGTGTCTCAGATAAGAAGACCATTGCTTTATTATGCCATTTTTAAAAAGGCACTACAAACAAGTTTCTTTCTCCCTTGTTGATATGATATTGGTATTGGTTGAGCACTGAAAAGATGCTGAGGTTTTATAATTCACATGTGGAGAGGAACTCTGAGCCCATATGTTTACATGTGAGACCTTAAGACAGCTCCCTTTGGCATCAGTGGTTCTCTTGAGATAACTCCCATAGCATCCAGAAGCTGTATAGAGTGTAAAGCCAGGATGTCTCTATAGTGCCCTGGCTGGACTAATGAAAACATGACCATGGTGCTCTCTTCAGCTTTCCATTTCAGACTTTTTAAGCCTGCCCTCATGGAAAAAACGCACAAGATGTGGTTGTGATTGAACTTGTTTCTTTAGAACTGAGTTTCACTAGGAATTGCACCATTTAAAAAGAAAAAAAGAGAAAAATCTCTGAAGCTGCAGCAAAACCCAAAAACTTCTCTCAAATTTCTCACAAAACCATTTCTCCACCAAAAAAACAAAATATGTTGACTGAGTTCTATTTTTATAAAATAAATTTTTTTTTAATCTGCTATTTTAATTTAATTTTAATTTAATAGATAAACATTTCTGAATGCAAAAGAGTTTGGAAAAAGTATCAGTATGTTCCATTCCAAACATGTCCAAAATGGGCGATATCTTGACCCAATCAATATGCTTTCTTTGATTTCTGTTTGCAAAAGAAATGTCATTATAATTAGTACATTTTCATGAAATATATCCCTCTGGACAAACTGGCATTTTCTAACAGGAAAATACTCTGTTAGGAAGTTTCTGATTGATGCTACTGTTAATGGACTACTCAACTGCACCTGCATATAAGCTCACACACCTGGGCTCTATTGAAATCAGCAGTAATTCTATCAGAGGCTTCAAAGAGTCCAGATTTACAAATGTGTAGGTACATGTGTATGGATATACGTATCTGTATCATTTATGTGTATCATCAATCTTTTATATATCTATACCCAGATAATTATAGCTCTTGCTATATGCACACCAGGAAAATGACTGGTCTAACAGATGGGAATCCTGCAGGAAACCCTAAGAAGAGCCAGGGTTGGGGGAGAAGCAAGGCAAAGGCATATGTTTTGTTGTAGCTTGAATTACCAGAGAGCTAATCCCCAGGAAGGGGGTATATTTGACCTTCTGCAGCATGAGAAGGTTAACCTTTAATATTGCTCAATCAACACATTCCAGGGGAAACTTTCTGTTTCATTGCATTAAAAAAAAAAAAAATCAAGATATTTGCATTTTTAGCAAGATGGAGATGCTAGAGGATTTTTTTCCAGTACTAGTCGTGCAATTTGTCAATACTGTACTAGCTGAACAGTCAGTCAAATATGAATCTCTCTCTTATTCGTGAAATGTGGCCAGTTTTGTAAATCTAAACGAAGTGGCCCAGGACATCTATCTTCATTCTTGGTTAGCTGGTTAATGACTTGGATGTGGTATTAACCATCATTATAAACTGGTGAAAGGTGAAATGATTAAAATTAATAAGAAATGCTATATTTAAAAATGCATGGGGCAGTATTCTTCCCATGAGATCTCTATGATAGATTTAGGTACAGGGAGTCAATCTTTTATCATCATGCCTGCCCTGTTCTTAAATATTCTGACATCAAACTGAACACTGAAGTATAATACTGGAATATACCATGCAAGTAATAATTTTGTGATGGAAGCTAGTATCCTCATAGAAAGAAGTTCAGAAGTAGGTGAATTTCAATGGTAGGGGGAAATGGGAGGAATAGGGGAAAAAATCGATGACCATTAAGAACACATTTTCAATGCATGCACAATAGCAATACAAATTACAGATACAAATATTTTTTAGCCTATGGAGGTTAAAAAATAGGTTAGCAAATTTTCAATGCATTCACAACAGTACTAAAAACCCCAGGTGCAAATAGGCTAAAATACACAGGTATATATTCTCTGTTAGAAGTGTGTAAGCAAATGTGTGCCTGTGACTGTATCTGTGAGTATGTCTGTGCACATGTGCATGCAGCTATGAAACAAAGGCATCTCTCTGACACCTACATAGAAATATCTTTTCCCACTAGCCCTGCTTTTGGAAAGTCAGTAATATTCTTTGTGCATAAAAATCCTCTGAGGATTCATCTTGTGTTCTGACCTTAATTCTGATAGTCACATCTAGGTACTGCAGCAATCTTTAGGTTAAAGTATGATATGTAGCACACATCCAGAAAAACAAAGCTCTAACCTCAAATTTTTCTGCTTCTGTGTATTTATGTCAAAGCTCTAGCATTCCTCTTCAGCAGGCGAAGATGGAGATTATGGGCTTCTTATCTGGCCAGGAGTTTCTGTACTTCAAAAAACATAGGTCTTGATAAGCTGCCTCCCCCAGCAAGGAAACTAATATCCCTGTTGGGCTTCTTAGAATCACAGGTTCTGTACACGCCAAGTGTCTGTCTCTCTATCCCTTGCCATTCCCTTTAGGAAATGTACACATGTATGTAAATATGGGTGTGTGCATAAATGTGTACAAATAAAGATGTGAATCTTTGTAATTATATATTATAACAGTTAAAGTCAATTTGTCTGTATATGGAGCTGAAATGATGTTTGTTCTGGTTGCCATGTTCTCCAGATGCATACCGGAAGCCCTTAGATCTACTTCCCCAACATATCACACAGAATTGGCAAATGAGGCTTCAAAACATTGGGTTAATTACAAAAGCAGAATCATAAAGGTTAAAAAATGTTAATGTGCATCACTGGGGCAGTGTAACCTACTGAGCACAAACTGATAAGAATTTATTGCGGGAGTTAAGACAGGCACGTACCACAAGGGTAAGAGGAATTATAGTGCACCGGAGTGCCCTTTTATATCCGATACTCCTGACAATGTTCTCACATGCTCACAGTAATAACCCTGCATTTGATTTTAATTGTTTCACTGGCTAGATGGTGATCTCTATCTCTCAAGTACTTACATCATTTAAACTCACCACTGAGGTGCCTGGGAACTCTTGGAGGGCATCCACCGGTATCTCAGTAGTACGGTTTACAGCCCCTGAATGTTAACCATCGTATTTTACCATGCTCTGGGATCACAGCATATGGTGGGGTCTCTGTTTAATCTGTACAGGGAGATGAAAGAGCAAACCTTGCTAATGTACCCATACTCTCTCTGTCTGGCTAAGGGAACAAGCACTATGTTTCTGTTACAAAAGACTTCACGTCATGCATTAGAGATGGCAGCGAAGTAGCCTGAGGGATATGCTTGTGTGTTGTGCTAACAACATATGTTACATCTATGCCAACATCCTCCTCGCTCGCTCTCCCAGGTGCCTTAACTACAGCTGCTGAGACACAAAGACTGGTGGTACCTGCTCCAAGGGGAAAAGAGCCAGGACCAAAGAGGTAAATGCTGGAGACAGCTTTCAGGAATGGAGAATACAAGTTGTGTCATGCATTTGTTTGGTTTCAGAGCTAGTGGTAAATCCAGACCCCTGGTAGGACCTAATTACCTCCCATCTGAACACTAACTCAGAAGCAAAATGCTGCCGAGAAGAGATGGGAACTCACTTCCAAGAACACAGGCACAAACACATTTTTATTGGCCGTAGAGAATGGTACTGTGTGTGCCAATATAGCATGGATGTCTGACTCAGAACATAAAGTGCAGATGCCAGCAGCAAGATGCTGCTAAGAAATAGCAGCTCTCTGGGACTGCAAAGTATCAGCTGTCTGGGGAGACCAGAACTGGGTAGAGAAAGATCTGATGATGATCGAAGGCATGTTTTCTATCTCATCAGGTCCCCTAGTGCTCTTCACCCTGGAGTCAGAGTACAGAGTCATGGCAGGGGGAATGATGGAGCTGCCTCTTCTGAGACTGATCCAAAAACTCTGACCCGATTATCTTTAGGGAAAATTGCAGCCTCAGATTCTCTTCATCCACATGGGACAGGAGTGAGAGGCCAGCGTTAGATAAATGAAGCTATCCCTCTCCTCCTCCTGGGATGTTCCTGGCAGTGAATAAGACCTTGTGGCTTGCTCTCATCCCTGGAGTCTGCTCTAGGAGGTAATCTTCGAAGAAAAGAAAATGAACAGCATTACTGTATTTTGTGCAGTATCTTGCACGGTGTATCCCTGATCTGACTGGGCCTATTGGGCACACCAGACCTACAGGTAATAACAACAAAGAGTGACTGTCTCTGAGGATAAGAGTGGGAAATGAAATTGTCTTTAGATATAAATAGGTCCTTTTGATTGTGTATTTTTTGCTGGCTCTTTGCCTTCAGGCAATGCATGACAACTTGAGGAGCAGGGGTTTTTTTATCCCCTAGCAATATTTTATTGTTCTCTGCCTTCAAGTCAGTCAATATTTGTAATTGTCTGTCCATCCCACAGGTAACTGCAGGACTTTTTGGGGAACAAAAGAAAAAAAAGAATGAAGATGGCAGCAGAGTTTCTGTCAAGATTTGGAGAATTAAGATGACAAAAAGCAGTCTGGTGGGCTTAAACCTGCAGCGATCTGAGAGACTTTCTTATTTTATACATCATTCTGGTCCTTTATACTTTAATGTTATGCTTACTATGCAAAACCTATGTAGGTGCAAGTGTATATCTTTCTGTGTGTATGCACTCGCATATGACTATATTTGCCTATTTGCATATGTGTATGAATACATGCAGCACATGTGGGTGGTGAGAAGCTAAAGGAACATTTTCAAGGTTGACAAGACCAAAATTCAATCTTCCTTCAGCCTGCTGGGTTTTTCTAAGTGTGTGCTGAGGCAGCAGGAGAATGAATCCCCTTTTGGGCTGAAGGATGAAGCAAGACTGAGGCTGCAGAGGACAAAAAAACCCAGCTCCTCAGCTTGGTGCGGAAGAGTTAACTCAGCACATGGGGTTTTCATTTAGCACAGTTATGCTGCTGACAAGCCTTGATAGTACAGTCCTCCTCTCCTCCCTGGCACCCAATGCAAGCCAGTAGAAACTTGCCTGGAGATGAGTCTCCTGAACTCTCCATACAGGATCCTAACGGCCCACGTCCCTTGCCAGCTATCAGTGACAGAGCTGACACAGAGAAGCAAGAGAGGGCACAGCTGGCATGCAAAACCCTGCCATCAGCATGCCGCATCTGCTGAATCTGTTGTGAGCAGTTCACCCAGCTGGGATTTTAATACGGCTGCATCCCGCCTTTTGGAAAGTGATATTTTTCCTCCTTAATAATAGAGATGTGAGAAAAAAGAACCAACACCAAATTAAATGTTGTTAGGATAGCACACATGTGTAAAATTTTAGGCCTGTTGACCTTGGCAGGGTACCCATAAAAAATTAGTACAAAATTAGTGCCATTTGTTGTTCCGAAAGGCCGTCAGCCATGCAAAAGCAGGCAGAGGCAGAAGCAGCCTGCTGATTCAGGGACTGATCCTGGCAATCCTGCCTGCGATCCCGCAGTGCTCCACAGGTTTGGGTGCAGGGTGCCTGATGGGTAGTGGCAAAATGAAGGGGTGGATGTGTGGCACAGCCAGTCCTGCACTTCACAGCTTCACAATTGCAGCTGCCATCAGTGGGAGTTTATAGCATCAGGCACCCTACACCCAAACCTGCGAAGCATCACAGGAGCTCGCAGGTGCTGACAGCTCTTGTCACCTCCTGGGAAGTGCTCAGACCCACACAGGACCATACACACCACTGCCACCAAGCACTTCGCCTGTTGGATAGTGACACCGGCTGCTAACCCTTAACATTTTGTTCCACGAATAACAGACCGGTCTTGAATTGACCCACCAAACTCCTTCCCTTTCTTCCATGGCCTTTTCATTTTTGTGAAACACCTTAAACAGCATTTGTGCAATCATGATTTTCTGCTGACCCATATTTTTCGCACAGGTTCAAACCCTGCCAGCAGCTGCTCCAGGTTCAGCTTGTTAAATCCTCTCCCTGGGTAGCTGGGGAAGCAGAATTCGTTATCCAGGAGGAGAACCAGGTGTTAGGAGCAGGGGAGGGAAATATAAGGGACAGCTCAGGTCCTGGAGGTACTAGGGCTGAGTCCCATGTTTAGTTTCTTTTCTGTTGTGACTCTTACAAGCTGAAAACCCTGACAGGCATAAACCTAGATGCTGATTAAAAGGCTGTGTACTCTGCTAGATATAGAGGCCCTCAGTGACATGGGTTAATGGTAGATTGGGCAGTGCCAGGGCATGGTTGGACTTGATGATCTTAAAGGTCCTTTCCAACCTGGCTGATTCTATGACTCTATATAGGGAAAGGATTTAGAGCTGGAAATGATTTATGAAACCTGATGCTGGATTTTGAGGTGCCTGGACCTTGGGGTGGAGTCCAGAGCCAGAGATGAGTTGCTGAGCTCCCTGCACTTCCAAATAAAAGCCAGAAAAGCCAGTGGGCTGAGTATACAGCTCAGTGTAGGTTACCCTATATGAGATGCTGACACTGGCTGTAGAATATAATGGCACCACTTCCCTCGCCCTGATAAGACACAGATGCATCCATGCTGCAAGAAAGAGATTATCTGGAATTTATGCTTACAGATCTGAATGCGTTTGGGCTTCACTTCTTCCTACTTCCTGCCCTTTTGCACAGTATCCTTGTGACAAGCACTTGGGATGGTGGAGATGCCAAGCAAAAATCCCTTTTCTCTGAATCTCCACTGCCTCCTCTTCAATCTGGTCATTCTTCAAATACGATTATTTTTTTTTTCCCCCCTCAATTTTACTTTCTCCTAACACGGTGACATGTGAGTGCCAGTCCTTGCTTCCAGGTGCTCTTTTTACAGTCAGGATTCAAGAGCAGGGTAGTCCCCAGAAAGGTGGGGAAATGTTGATTTAAACTTCTCCAGGCAGGAGAGTAAACTGAACTTGTATTTGCCGCAGCGAAGGTGGGTGCCTCCACCACACTGCTAGGAGGTAAATAATATGTCCCTATTTTGTCTGTCCCCACTTTGTGCTACAAACCCATTTTCCAGTCTGGACCACCCAGAAAATACAGTCTGCGGGTATCACTGGGCTTAAGCATGCGATAAGGGCTGAATTGCTAAACCGTGACCCAGGTACTTAAAACTCCTAGAAAACACAGCTGTCAGAAATCAAGCTACAGGCCAGGAATGAGGATTAAAGGTCCACAGGAGCAAGCACAGGTATATAGGCTCTTACTCCTGTACCGGATTGCCACAATTTTGCCCATATCCTTTTCCAGACTTGAGCCTTACCCTATTCATAGCACAGTAATGGGGTTCCACTGCCCTTTATTGAGTCTCATGAAGTTGCTGAATTAAATTTTGCCCCCAAAGCCACTACAGAATAATGGCTGTTTATGTTGTAAGCTGGTAAGCCCACAGTGTATGGTCCTACCAAGAGCAGAACATTTTCTTTTCACACTGATAACTCATCTGGGAGTCTATAAATACAGAGGGCAAACCTGTATTTCCTAAAACAAGAAATGGGTAAAGGGGACATTTTTGGTTCTCTTATGAAAAAAGGTGTTTAATTACAGACCTCAGAAAGAACTCAGGCAGCACTATAGTTGCAAATGTGACAAAGAGATCAATCTTTCAGAGAGGCAGTAACAGCGAGCACACCAGAACAGACCCATTAGCAGCATGAAGCCATTACACTTGCCTACATATTTCTAAAAGGACCGAGAGTGGAAGCAGACCAATTGGCACCAAAGAATCCTGTAGAATGACTTTGTTGAGCTGGCCAATGGCTTTGTAGTTCCTAAATCCATCTTTTCATAAACTTGAGAGGAAATAATACAGCACTGCAAACACCTCTATTAATTGACTCTGCTCTGATATTGCAAAAGTAAAATATGATCATTTATCCCTCAATTCAAGGACTTTAAGGTAAGTTCATTCTGGTTTAGCTCTGTTGAAAAGATAGGGATACATTTTAATCTTTAATGAGAGTCTGGACCAGACAATAAATATCTGTCTTTAACAATGAAGAGGTGGATAATATTGCCAAGTTAGCGCTGCAAGTCATCGGCGCTGGATGAAAGTTAGGCTGTGGGAGCAAAATGTGCTGGTATGTTTCCGCCTGGTCGAATGCTTACAGGAAGATCCTTCTCCTTGCTGCCCACAGCTAGAACTCACACAAGTAAAAACAGAGTTCTGCTGAACTTCAGGACTCTCAACAGTTAAACTTCAGATGTTGTAGGAGGAAATGGAAAGAAACCAAAAGAGAATAACAAACACCTGCATTTTGAAAAGAGACAAAGATCATTTAAACTGCAGTAGAAGACTGAAAATTTTGGGGGGTTTTTTGGTGCCACATGCTCACTCTTTACCCAAATATTTTCCTTCTCAGGTATTTTTGTCTCAGGAGTTACCAAACATTGTGACACTTTGAGGGAACGCCTCCACTACGCTCCTGCCCTTTCACAATTTTTGTAGAGGTACTACAGGGCTCCAGCAGTCCCTTACCCTTCCCTTGGAGCAGTTCAAGCACTGCAGAGACCACCAGAAGGTGCCTATGCCAAGCACTGAAGGCCTGAGCTGAGATGCTGGGGGCATGCAGGGCAGGGCCAATGGCACAGCACGTTGCGCCTCAGGAGTGCTAAAACACTGCCAACACCTTAACGTTCTCCAGAGCAGCCAAGGATCCAGAGGGAACAAGAGTGATCTGTAGCCATATTGGTCCCTTCCCTCCCACACCCACCCCCTTGCCTGCCACACGCACCCTGCTATAATTTGCTACGATCATCCAAAGTGATGTTACACTTGGGCACGTTCTGAATGCCTGAATCCTGAAGTCAGACAGACTCGTCTGGAACTTCATAAGCTCTGCCATAGGTAGTTACAACTGTCAGTTCTGGAATGTGCCAAGAAGAAAGTCCTCATAAGACAGAGACACCAAGAGACTTTTCCCAGGGCTTACGTTCTGTACTGAATATCCCATGGGAGCAGCTCATCTACATAAAAACCCGCTAGTCTGCAATATTGTGGATTTTTCAGAGAAGCCTCCAACACACTGGCTGGTGCCTAGGAGTTCTTACATGCCCCAGCAAGTCAAATACGCTTAATTATAAAGTAACTGCAAAGGTGATTAATGCATCACACATCATTTGAACATATGGACTTGCAGATTCTATGTAATGAGCGATAGCCTGTGTACTGCTGGGATATCATGCACCTTGGGGAGTAGGTTATACATTCACACAGTGTGATGTGGCAGTCCCTCAGCTTAGATGTCCCCACAAAAACAGGGGAACAGCCTCAACCCTGCAGGGATGCTGCTGGATGCAAGGCTAGTCAGAAATGCACCTGAAATCTAAAGGAAGCCACCACCCTTGGGTGTACGTGCATCAAGTGCCTGAGCGCATTCTAGAAATGGCATTGCTAAACCTCAGCTCTACAGGGTGCCTAACCAAAAACTGTCATAGGGTATATCCCCTCTAGCGAAACAGGCCCAGGGCAAAGGCACAAGTAGTTGCATTTACATTACAAGTAGTAGGCACTGTCAGATGGTTAATACGGGCTCTGGAAGGGTTTTGATGTGGATCAAATAGTGCTCTTCCAGCGACTGCCACAGGCCAAAGTGCTCTTATGGCTGGCCACCATGAGGAGAAAGGATTTAATTACTCCAGTGTATGCATCTGGCATTCAACACATGTAGATCCAACGCTGGGAGTATCAGCTCAGCTCTGGAACTCTTCCATCCCTATCTGTGCCTCCCTGCTCAGCCCCACTGCACTAGCAACAACTGAAAGCTTTGCCTCACCTTGCTAACACCCCTGTGGCCACAAAATTCTCCTGGAACTGGGGATTTCTGGGCTCAAATACACACAACACTAACCATATGTGGCCTAACCCTGGTCTGCAGCCCCATGTGGGCACAGAAAAGCAGGGGCAGGGAGCAGCAGTGTCTTCATCAGCTGTTTTTCTACAAGGAGAAGGGTTTCTCTGCAAGCAACTGCTCGTGCTGAGGACAAGACATGCACCTCTGCATCACACATGAACAGAGTGGTAGCTGTGACAGCTGTGACCTAACCGTCCAGATCTCCCATGGTTGTAGCCCTGGTTCCTTCCTCAGGGGTTCAGGACTAGAAAGGCCAAGCACCGACGCCGTAGCACCTAGGAGCAGGTGGGCTTTCCAATGGATACAGAGTTTGCTGCTACCAATGATAACCTCAAATTTCCATTCTATGGGGAATTCCAACATTTTTCATTCATCATTGGCATAAAAAGCCCCCAGGTTTATACTTCCCATACTGCAAAGAATATAATTGCTGTCAGCTGAAAGGTTTTGCTTCTGTTTTGATTTGGAAAGCTTTTTCAGTTTAGTAATTTTTTATATATGAATAGAGCATAATAATTATTTTAATTATAAACAATATCAGTTATGGTAATGCAATAATTCATTAGTATTCTAATTGTTAAGTGTTACTGTAACTGGTATTTGCTTTGGTAATTGGTATTTTAATTGGCAATTGCTGTTCCAAATGGCCATTGGGGTAATTCTTACTAGTGACTGGTAATTACAATGGAAATTGTTAATTGGTATTCTAATTGGTTTGGTAATTCATATTTGGTTTCCTCATTGGTAACAGAGCAAAGTGGTCATTTGTAATAGGTAATTGGTTTGGTAATTGATTTAGCAATTGGTATTGTGGAGAGTAAGAAATAAGTGATCCAAACAGACTCATTTATTAATAATAGAAAATACATAACACTTTGAAATGAAAGCTAATTTAGCAAACTGACAATTAAATGTTTCCAAAAAAAAGAAAAAAAAATCTCTTATTAAAATGCCTAATTTTAAGAAAAATACTTCATTTTAAGGACTTATTTTTAAAAATGGAAATTTGTGGACCTCAACAAGATCCTTTCAAAGTTTCAATTTCAGTAAATAGTTATTTTCCATTAAATAAGTATTCTCCTGGAGGATTTTTGACTGGCTTAAGTGTACCATCCTGTGGCATCAACACCCACACCTGCTACAGAGCTGGCCTATCACATGCCTGCTACCTCTGTCGGATAACAACGGGGCGAAGCATCTCTGCAGGTACATCTATGTAGGCAGTTTTGTATCCACTTACGTCACTCGCATCTCCAATGGCATCAGAATACCTGCCTCTAAAGAATATCCTAAATGTCACTGAACCAAGGGTGAGTTTACAGGGGCAATGAGTGAGGGGTCTCCTCTCATTAAAATGACTTGACATCTGCAGATTGACATGGCAAGGGATCAGCTCTGTGACTGAGCTGGTCCTGCTGAAACCCAGCCCCAACAGTATCCACTTGCACACCTTCTGGGCATAAGCCTTGTCATCCTGCTTTGAAACATCCCCTCCTGAACTATCATCTGAACATCGTGTCTCCCTGCAGATAGGGCAGAATTTTCCCTAAGACTGCTCTTCAGCCAGGATACTTAATGCTGTATGAAGTCAGATATGGTAAAAGAAGCTGGGTCATCAAACAAACTACTTCTCATTTCCCATATACACCAATGCTTTTTTCCAGTACCAGGGGTCCTTTGTTTGACATTCTGCAATACAGGGAAGCCATAGTGCAATCCACTGGGTGGAAAATCATCTGACTTTAGTTGATATGCTAATGACATCCACATAAAAACCAGAAGTCTAAGTTACGAAGGGAAGAGTAACTAAAATTGCTCACTACAGCCTTTGATAATGCAAAAATACTTGGTTGCTTATATAACTGATGGTACAAATTTTCACAGTGAAACATCCAGAACTGCCAGGCCTATTTCTATCTTATTATGGCCTTTGGAAAACTATTGATTTTCTTTCAGATGCATCAAGTTGAGCATCCAACATACATTCTTCCTGGCCAAAATGGTTTGCCTGAAGATATTTGAATATCTGGCACGTTAGCCTGTGTGCTTCCATGATCAGCATAGAAATCCAAGATAGAATAGACCCCTTTCGTCATCCATGCAAACCCTCGTATTGCAGAATTGTTCTCTCTCCTTCTTATGCATTTTCGAGTGTTTTATCCAGCCCAGTTATCAATGCCTCAGATAATGGTTTCCCCCTGGAAAACTGCTCACCACCAGTGACCACTATTATTATGAACTTGGACTGGGATTACATCCAGTTACAAGAAGGAAGATTTCAATGCAATATGTACAAAAAGAGAACAGAGGAAGCAGCCAAAGGAAAGCCATGAACTGAATACAAAGAGGCTGTGTTTCAAAGTAAAAGATCCACTGCTTAACAAAAGAGTATAATTTTTGAGACAGCAGCTATTTCAGACAATCAGAAGGTAATCTGGACCTTTAACTACAAAACAGAAATTTCTCAGAGTTGGGTTGTGTCCTGGGTTCAGCAGCAGCAGTAATTTTTCTCCTCCTTAGTAGCTGGTGCAGTGCTGTGGTTTTGACTTTCAGCCTGGGAACAGTGCTGATAACACCGATGTTTTCAGTTGC